>JAYMTA010001726.1:0-18886 GCA_036897625.1 Pelargonium cotyledonis
TGTCATGCTTCGGAGAGAGAGAGAGAGAGAGACAGAGACAATAAGTGAGATTTTAATTTTTTTTTGTTCAATTTGTTGTTCAAATTATGTATTTGGGGAATTTGGGTTTGATTTTTGTTGGTTTTTCTGGTGAATTTAGTTGGTTATTATGTTCAATTTTGTTAAATTCAATTAAGGGCAATTTTTGGTTTAAGAACTTGAATTTTTCCGGTTGCCGGAAAATTCATCTCTTAAATTTTTTGGTAGTCAGAAAATAAGAACTTCAATTTTCCGGTCGTCGGCGTGCCACATCATCAAGTTAACAGATTTTTTAACAGCAGTAGACGGCGGGTATGCAATAAAGTTGAAAATGATATTTTAAATACTAAATTTGATACAATTAAAATTTTGATATTAGATTGAGTTTCAACTCAAAGTTTGGATATCTCATATGCCTTTAACCCTAATTTTTTTCACATTACATGATATAGAACTAGTTTCATGCTATTTGTCAAACATTTCATAATTTGCTTTTGTCCTGTGCTAAGAGAAAAGAAGAAAAAACACCACACACGCCAGTCACGTGACTTGCGGGGTGAGCTGGTGGCCAATTATATTACTCTCTTCGTTCTAAAATGAGTGTCTTACTTTTATTTTTTACAAAAATTAAGAATTACAAAATAATTTAGTGTGTTTTCAATATAATCTTCACTTTCTCCACCTACACCTCATGTGCACCTATGTGTATAAGTGATAAGAGTAATATAGGAAGAACACTAATATAATAACATAAAAATAGAAACAAAACATTTATTTTAGTGCAAAAAATTTAGACAAATAAGACACTCATTTTGAAACGGAAGGAGTATTATTTTGAGTTAACGTTTAATATTTCAATTTCCTTATTCCCGCCCAGCCGCACCCTTAGCTGAGTTATCTCTCTTTTGTTGAGAGACAGAGACCCACAGCTACACTAGAGTCAGTCAGATTCAACTTGGAAGGCCATTTTTCAAAATTTCCATTTCCCGATTCTCTTCTCTTCTCGTCACACTCCAGTTTCTTCTTTTGCTCTATTTCTTACCACTTCCCTCATTTTCCGGTCCGATTCTTCGTCGATCTTCAGATCCGGAGTCTCTACTTCTGCCCCTTCCGGCAGCGGTTGCCGGAACCGTCTCTCGGTTCTGTAAGTTTCGTTTCCAGAAATCGAAACCCTAAGGATAGGGAAGCTGTTCAATGACCATGAACCAATACCACGTCTATGAAGCTATTGGTCGCGGAAAATACTCGGTAATGCTTGTGTTCCTCAAATCATTGACGGTTAAATTTTGATTTAAGGTTACTAATTTTGATTGATTGATTTATTTGGATTTTTAGACTGTATATAAGGGAAGGAAGAAGAAGACAATTGAGTACTATGCTATTAAGAGCGTTGATAAGTCTCATAGGAACAAGATCCTTCAAGAAGTGAGTTTCTATGTCCAAACTTTTTTTAGTTTCAATTTTGTTATTAGTTGTCCCTGTTGTTCTTGCATGAGATACTTACTACTATAAACTATAATTTTTTTTCCTTCACAAACTAACCCCAAAAATTGTAGTGTGTTAAATAATTAAAATTCATGGCAGTCATTTTGATGTATGCTTTGAAATTTTAAATTAATTTGATAAACGAAAGGTAGTAACATGATGCCATCCTCAGCATGTACATTCTGGTAGCTTTTTGATAGACTCAGCAAATTTTCAGGCGTGGGGTTGGTTGGAAGGGGCAGAATAGTTGACTGATGTCAACTTGCATCCTGTTGCTGACATTGATGTTATCATTATGAATATCTGTTGGTTGATGATAGTTAGGTCTGTTGATGATCATTATAAATGTCAATAGGAAGTTGTGATGTAATTTTATGAATATTTGTCAGTCTCACACAGATAGTTAGGTCCCATGATGATCAAAATATCCATTGAATAATAGTAGCAGAGTCATTTCATATAATCACTACAATATATTAATTAGTATGTCCACAAGCTGTCTGCTTCAAGCGCTTGAATAAGATTAACAGTTTCCCATCAGTATTATGTAAAAGCTTCAGTAGTGGCATCAGAATTTTGATTAGGTTGTAGAGTTGTCAAGGTGCGCACCTCATATGATTAAAAACATATGCCTTGAGAGTGGAGACCCTCTAGGTGATGTGCCTAGGCACACAATATTCAGTTTTGTGCTTTGTGCGCCTGATTAAAAAAACCCTTGAGTTTTCTTTTTGCGGTTGAGCTACTGTGGAATTATGGTTGGCTCAATTTTTTTGAAAAGTTACCTTAATTATTGTGATCACCTTTTTGTACTGGAAGAAAGAGGTGAAGTGAAGAGCTGTAAGACTTTTGAAGAGGTGCTAAGCATTGGACTAAGAGGTGCTAAGAAGAGATGTTAAGGAAAAGATGCTAAGCTCCACTATTTCACATTCTCTCTCCTATTAGTATTTATTATAGTGGGTGCTAAGCATTAGTGTGAAAATTGCTAAGTAGGTGCTAAACACCAACTGATGAGGTGTCACATTCTCTTTCTTCATTAGCACCCCAAAAAATAGCTAAGCATTGGGATGTTGTGGAACTACCTTTCTTCATCAACACCTCCACCAAAGTAGACTCTCTGTCTCCTCCAAAAATCTGCCAAAGAAGCAAGCAAAATAGTTCTAACTCAATGGTGATTATTGATGATGATTTAACATTTAACTTGAGGTACAATAGCTAGTGCAGCTGAGGTTGGAGATTGAAGGAGCCTATACTTGGATAGAAATAATCAAGACAAATGGGAGGATCATGTTCGTAACAATGCTTTGAAGATCATTCAGAATATATAAAGGAAGATGATGTGCGAGATGATAACCACCTTCCTGGAGTGTAGGAAATGAAGTCTTAGAGATAAAATCTGATACTGAAAATTAAGTTTTGGCAGATGCTAGGAACTAAAAGAAAACATTCAGATTTTTGGTTATTTCATTAAACAGATGCAAAGTCACGAATTTAGTATTTTTAATTTGATAACACTATTTTTTCAGTATATATTTTATAAAAACTTACGTTCTTTTCTTTGAGCAAGTGCTTTTCTGGGCCTCAGATGATAGGGTAGTTCTATCACCTAAAGTGCGCCTATCACCTTTGATTGTTTTGGTTGGTTGAATATTCTTATATTTCTTATGTACTAAAAAATACTTTATTTTTGGTCACTAATTGCAGGTAAGGATTCTTCATTCTCTAGATCATCCAAACGTTCTTAAATTTTATTCTTGGTAAGCTTTACTATCTATGGATTACATAATACTTTATGATGGTATTCTTATCTAGTTATCTGTATTTACTCATCTGGTTACATTTTTGTTTGATCCTTATGAAATGGCTTTTTTGTCCCCCTTTGTAATTGGTTACAATTGGATGCTTTATTATCTGATTCTTTGTTGTACCTTTTCCTCACACACAGTTATTCAAATTGCTTATTAGGTATGAAACTTCTGCTCACTTGTGGTTAGTTTTGGAATATTGTGTTGGAGGAGATCTCATGACCTTACTACGACAGGTACCATTATTACCCTTTTGTACATACTGTGTTTCTTTGAAGAACTCAATCTGGTTCATTGCTCTGCTCAACATTTGTTGATATGCTAAATATATGGATAACTAGGTATCAGAGGAGCAGTATAAATTACTGTTTATGACATGACATATCTGTTGTGGCTAGTTCATGTGTTACAGATAATCAGTTGAAATAGCTATGAAGTTTGAATTGTGTAACCAGGATGTGGATAGGGGTAATTGAACCCATTGTGGATATGATTATTTTAACACATCGAGGCTTCAATTATTTAAGGGGAAATAGATTTTCATCTAATCTTAATTTTACCTGTTTGGTACACCATAGACAATTAGTCAATGGGAAACGTTTTCTGGCCCAGGGAAGTTTTCCTCACATTTTTTGGAAAACTACATACCTTTTTCTGAAGCGGAAGTTAGCTTCTTCTAGTGAGAAGTATAGTCCAAAGATATCCAAATATGAGAACATAATATATTTTCCTATGAGAACATTTTATACTGAAAATAGTTTCCAGTTGAAGCTGTTTTCCTAAAAGCAAATGAAGCCCCCGTTCCAAAACTTAAATATTTCTGAAGAAGATTGTGATTTGTGTGAGGACTGAGGATGCACCATAACCAATATAATGTAGTCTCACATAAGTTTCTTTTGTTAAAAAAGTTATTTGGTTATCCGACTTGTTGGATAGTTGGCAACTTGTTATTCATTTATCACATTACATATGAATGAAATTAGTCTTAAGTCTTATTTCATCTTTAACAAATCATGCACATAAACCTTTATTCTTATAGAAAGCTATGTTTGGTAGGGTGGATGATGGAAAAGCTCATCCACCCTCAAGTTCTTTGGCAAAACCTGGATAAAAAGGGTACATTTCATCCATTTTCCTCTGCTTAGCTCTGAAGTATCCTAACGCTGTAAAAACACATATAATGAGGACAATTTTACCTATGAAAAATGCTATTTATCTTTCATACACACATCCTATCTGGAACTAGTGAACGACTTGATTTGTTTGACTGGATGGATACACAGTAGGAAAAGTATTTACTTTTCACCCCCATACAAAAGATGGGTTCCCTTCATCAATCCAGCAGGGTATCTTATTTGCTATTTGTTGGTTGTAGCACCAAACTACTTCATATCTATTTATTGTCTCTACAGACTAGGAATCCTGGTTGTTCCAGTAAATTATGATTCATGAAATATCATTCCTTTGAATGTGTATCCTGAATCTCTGTTTGCAAATGTATGATGCACATATAGAATTGGTTTACTAACATGGGATAATTGCAGGACAGCCAGCTACCAGAGGAATCCATACATGATTTTGCTTATGACCTTGTTAGAGCTTTACAGTAAGAAATGCTTTGAATATCTTGTTCTCGTTATCGTATAAGTGCATATTTTATTTCACATGATGTTTTTTTGTTATTCATGGTTGTCAGATTCTTACATTCAAATGGAATTGTTTACTGTGATTTGAAACCATCAAACATTCTGTTAGATGAGAATGGACGTACAAAGGTACTTATTGACTTCAATTATTGTCAATATTCATATTATGGGTGGATATATTCTTATCTTTATATCTCTGTTCAATGCAGCTGTGTGATTTTGGTTTGGCAAGGAAATTAAGTGATATTACTGAAGTTTCTTCTTCATCGGTATGTTCTTTTATCAAACTATTATAACATTTTGAAAATTTAAATCACATATTTTATTCCTAACTAAAATGGGAATGTTTGTAGTACTCCTGAATTAGCTTTCTGAACTATGATAGTTCTAGAAAGAGGGCAGGATACTAATCTGCCACTGCCTATAAGACTACTCATTATAATTGATTTCGCTTTATATAATGTGTTTGTTCTGTTGCAGCGAGCAAAACGCGGAACTCCCTATTATATGGCTCCTGAGCTTTTTGAAGATGGTGGTGTTCATTCTTATGCATCTGATTTCTGGGCCCTTGGTTGTGTACTATATGAATGTTATGCTGGGAGGCCTCCTTTTGTGGCAAGAGAATTCACTCAGCTTGTGAAATCCATCCTCTCAGATCCCACACCACCTCTCCCTGGTACTCCAAGCCGTCCTTTTGTGAATCTAATCAATTCTCTCTTGATTAAAGATCCAGATGAAAGAATCCAGTGGTCTGACGTTTGTGTACATGCCTTTTGGAAAACCAAAATATCTCCAGTACCTCTTCCTCCTCAGCCTGCTTTTGCTAATATGATAGAACTTTCTGGTAGACCTAGATCATGTCTTTCAGAGCGTAATGGTGAAAAATTGATGCAAAACAAGACACCTCCTAAATGTCGCGAAAGAGATGCTAAAGGGGTTGTAAGACCTGATGAGCATTCTAACACAGTAGCAAGAGGTTATGAGACACCAGTGAAGGCCACGCCAAGTGGTCGTAAGGCGCAAACAAAGGCTTCTAACAGAATAATCGAAGAGAAGAAAAATCCTTCCAGTGCTACGAGGGGTGTAAATCTCCTGAGGCTCTCACGAATAGCAAAATCAAATTTACAGAAGGAGAATGAGAAGGAAAACTATAGGAGGCCGATGCCTAACAGCTCTGAGAATGATTCTGAAGTCAAAATTGAGAATACGGATATGGAACTTGATTTTAATGAGAGTACTGAAGATGAGGTCCAGGATGAACGTGATGGGTCTGATAACCCAACTTCTGCTCCTGAAGAAAAACTGGAAGGTCAAGTTCAGCACCCGGAAAAGGTAGAAGAGGTGGATAAATCAGATATTCAAGATGTTATCATGGAGGCCTCAGGTGAATCAAGATCAAGTAATCAGGAATCATCTTCAGAGAATATTGAAGTGCCTACTTCACCCAGTATCACTCCCCAACCGAAAGTTCATAGGATCAAAGAGGTTACAGGGTCTGCCCTTGACTCTGATTTGTCACAAGCTCTTTGGCATACATCCGATCTCTCTGTCAGACCTGTAATGCCCAGCAGAAAAGCAGATAAAGTGTCAGAGGTGATGCCTTCACTCCCATTTCAGGCCCTGGTACCATCTGATTATGTAAAGATGTCCAAGGAGCAGTTAGATACTATAAACAGTAGGATTGTATCTGTTCTTAATGGTAACTCTATTGTTGGTGATAAGCAGAATGTGCTTAGGTACCTTGAGATGTTGAGCACTAATGCTGATGCAGCTAATATTTTGACAAATGGGCACATAATGCTCGTGCTAGTTAAAATGCTCCGGCTACCTAGGGCTTTGGCTTTACGTGTTCAACTTGCTTCAGTGGTTGGCTTATTGATTCGACATTCCACTTTTATTGATGATGATTTAGCAAGCTCTGGAATTTTGGGTTCACTTACTGACGGTCTTAGAGACAAGCAGGATAAAGTGAGGAGGTTTTCTATGGCGGCTTTAGGCGAATTGCTGTTCTACATATCCACACAAAATGAGATGAAAGATAACAATCCACCTGAATCTCCATCAAAGGACAGTCGATCTGCTTCTGGTTGGCAGGTTAGCGTCCTAGCCATAATTTGATTGAGAGATATTTTGAAGCTCGAAAGTTATATTTTTATTTGTCATAATGAAGCCCCAAATACGAAAAATATCTTGATTTTATCTAAGGGTATCATCAACTTGTTTTCTAGATTGAAGCCCTTAGAAATACTGTCTTGGAAATTTTTTGACTTAAACACGTAATCTGGACCTACATTATGAGTTCATTATTTCCCATTCCTTTATTTATATGTTTCTATTCATGAAAATCCTTTCGTTCCTGGGGGCAGGTTTCAAATTCAATAATTTCATTGGTGTCGTCAATTTTGAGGAAAGGAGAGGATGATATGATTCAGCTATATGCATTAAGGACGATTGAAAATATTTGTAGTCAAGGAGTGCACTGGGCTGCACGTTTCACAAGCCAAGATGTTATTAGCAATCTGTGCTATATATATAGGGCAGCAGGGAAACAGGAGAGCATGAGGTTAACAGCAGGTTCATGTCTCGTTCGTCTTGTTCGTTTCAGTCCTCCTTGCATTCAATCTGTTATAGAGAAACTTGCTCTGAAGGACATTGCATCTTCTCTGTCCAAGGGCAGTCCACGTGAACAGCAAATTAGCTTGAACCTTTTGAATCTAGCCATGCTTGGAAGTCATATGTTCACTAATATTGGTCGGAACCTTTTGCCCTTGATGGAGGACAAGAATCTGGTCCCAAGTCTCGTTTCTCTTATTGAGCAGGGAAGTGAAGTTTTGAAGGGCAAGGCTCTTGTTTTTGTGGCTCTTCTTTGTAAAAGTGGTAGGAGGTGGCTGCCACACTTCTTTTGCAATGCAAGATTACTCTCTGCAGTTGACAGGCTGGCAAAAGAGAAGGATAGCTATGTCCAGCAGTGTTTAGATGGATTCCTGCATGTTGTTGCATCAACAATTCCTGGATTGCTGGAGACCATTACTGGAGATACTCAACAAATGATGGGAGGCAGGCGCCACGGGCAGGCTAACAGTAGAGCTCCAAGGACTAATGTTCATATGTTCCCTGTTGTTCTTCATCTTCTTGGAAGCACATCTTTTAAACACAGGGTGGTGAGCCATCAGGTGCTGCAGCAGTTGGCCAATCTTATCAAACTTGCAGAGACACCATTCCAGGTAAGTGGCTGTTTCTGTAGCTATGTCATCCTGTATAGTTCAATCACTTATAATTTATGAGTGAGAAAAGAATGCAGCTTTCTTTTCTTTTAGCTTGAATTGTGCCCGGGTTTATTATAGCGAGCTTGAGTCCTGAGCATTTTATTGAGTCGAGCTCGAGCTGCTAGACTCGTTGACAACCTTACATTCAATAAGACACCAAATCTGTATGAGTTTGGATGGTAAACAACCCAAAGTTATTGTCTAAATGGTACATTGATGGTCACTATAGTGTACATATAGGGGTTTCAATACCATTGTATGATTATAAAAGTTAAGTTGAAAAATTATAATGTAATTGGTGAAATTAACAACGATTGGCTGACATACTCGTTTTCTTAATTTCAGGGGAGGGATGACTTCCAAATAACTCTTCTTCGAGTTCTTGAGTCTATCACGGAGGAGCCCTCTGCAATTGTTGGAAGCTCTGGCATTTTCCTTCACGAGATACTCCCGAGTTTGGCTGTTTTGTACAAGGGGAACAAGGATGGTGATGCCAGATTTTTGTGTCTGAAAATTCTGTTTGATGTAATGATCGTTTTCTTGAATGAACCATTTGGAGATGAGAATAGGTCAAGAGATTTGAGGTCCATATCCAATGCTCATTTTCTTCCTCTCTATCCCGCCTTGATTGAGGATGAAGATCCTATTCCAATGTATGCGCAGAAGCTTCTTGTGATGCTCATCGAGTTTGATTACATAAAGATTCCCGACATTCTACATATTAAAACAGTGTCACAGTGCTTTGAGTTTTTGCTTGGAGACCTCTCAAGTGCAAATGTAAACAATGTGAAGCTGTGTCTGGCTCTGGCATCTGCTCCTGAAATGGAATCTAAGTTGCTCTCTCAATTGAAAGTAGTTCGAAGGATTGGTAACCTTCTAGAGTTCGTATACACAAAGGATATGGAAGATTTTCTTGAACCAACTCTAGGCCTGTGCAGGGCATTTCTTCTACGCTCTGTAGGTAATAAGAAAGGGTTCATTTACAAAAAAGAACCGTCTCTCATGAGCGATGGTTCTTCCGAGGCAGGAGGTGCTATTGATCAGCAGCAAATCATTAGAGATATAACAGACTTGGGCAGCAATGTTGGTGTGTTGCTTGAGCTGAGTGGGTCCAATGAAGAAAACATTGCAGATATAGCATCTGAGTGTGTAGTGTTATTGCTCAAAGCTGCTCCAAGGGAAGCCACAATGGGGTTTCTGACTAATCTTCCAAAAGTCAGTACGATCCTAGAGTCCGGGAGCAGGAGTGGCTTTCACTTGCTGGTGCACCGGATGCTACACGCAATTGGTTATTCTTGCCGGCAATATTTGTCACACGCAATGATACTGTCCGTATCCAAGCCAGACATTTCTAGGATTGAAGCTTTTGTTACCGAGCTTCAAAGTTCAAGTGTAGCATATTTGGTGGATGCAGCCCTGCTAGTTGCTACAGAGTTGCAGCGTCTGCCTCGTTGCAATTGAAGTTTTTGGTGTGTGGCAATCCTACCCAGTCTTGTTTCATAAATTTTTGCTGGTAATTTTGTATAACATCATTTGTGTTGTTTTTCAGGGAGTAGTGGCATATCTAGAAGTATATGAAAGACCTCCGTTGCTATGGGCTTCTAAATCAGCCTTGATATTGGTCCAACTCCATTGGTGTACATGTTATAAATTCTATGTATAATTTGTATTATCATTTGAAACATTCAATAGTGTTTTGTGGTTTGTCTTTAAGAACAAAATTGCCTAGAAATCTAGTTTCTTGATTATTGGAAAGCCTTTTAGAATTTTGAAAGCAATCCCAAGTGCAGGCCAAAGAAGTAAGTTGGTAGGGTGTTGTGTTATGTTACGCAGTCGAGAAAATGACATGTCAATTACTTCAATTGGAAGCAGTCAAGGTGAGGCAAGCAGAGAGTAGAATAGCAGTATTTATCTTTTGAGTTTCTCCATAATTTCGTGGAAGCCTCTGTTTAGAAATGGAAGAAAGAGTTGTGGAAATTAATGTTTGAAAATTCTAATCAGTGACAGAGAGAGTGGGTCACCTCCTCTTTACTCATCTAATATATCTATCCCCTCCCCCTTATCTCCAGAATTTGACCCTCCCTCTCTTTCTACAAACACACACACACACACAACAATGTATTTTGGTGTTCATCGGTGTTCTCTCTCAATACCAATAGCAGTAGTCGTATGCAAGTGGTTTATGCTCATCGCTGCTGTTCTAATTGGGACAGCCCGATCCGAGGATGATTATCAATTCTCCAAGTGCGTTCATCCCTATATTTGTGAGCCTATGCTTGGTGATATTTGGTATCCATTTTGGGGAAAGAATCGGCCTCAATACTGTGGTGTCCAACCCTTCAAGTTGGAGTGCCATACTGATACTGATAATAGTACCTATTCTACCATTGATATTAAAAACGTCACTTACAGGGTTTTGGAGATTGCTCAAGCTGCTTACACCATGAATCTGGTACGCAACGATCTTTGGGAGAAGGGTATTTGTGTTGACGTTGAACAAAGAGTGAATACAAGCCTGAGTGGCACTCCCTTCAACTACATCATTTCAAGTACTACGGACCTTACTTTGTTCTATGGTTGCAATGATCCATCGCCCTCTCTAAAGCTTCCCAATAAGATGCCATGCAGAGACAAGGAAGGTGATCTTGAAACCGGTTTCTACTCAACTGGAGAAATGAGACAGCTTCCGGAAGGCACAGTGTGCGACGATGAAAGTGTTCAAGTCCCTATTCTGAGGGATTCAATGGAGCAGGATCCTTTGAAACGAGGATTTATTGTGGAGTATCCTGTTAATAAGTCATGCCCGGGTTGTATGAACTCAGGAGGCACATGTGGTTCCACTAATTCTACTCCGTCTGAATTTTTATGCTTTTGCTCACACAAACCTTATCCTCGAGTATGTCTAGCTGCAGGTGCGTATTATGCATATATTTCCTCTTTTATAATCTTGTACCTTGGCTTAAATTTGTCTTATGAGACCACTCTATTATATTCATTGTTACTCTCAAACCCAACTAATTACCTCCTATCAAGTTGTTTTGGATAATAAAATATCATACCCAATGTTTCTAAATAATTGGAGGTATTAAGGGAAACAAATTCTTAATTTCTGCGAAAATATATTAAAGCGAACAATTATGCAGCTATTAATTGACTATTAGATGCAAACAAATTTACATTTGAGCAAAAAAAAATATACTCTCTCCGTTCCAAAATGAGTGTCTTGTTTGTCAAAATTTTTTGTTCTAAAATGAGTGTCTTGTTTCTATTTTTAGGTTATTATGTTATTGTTTTTTTCTATATTATCCTTATGCACATGAACAGATTTGCACATGAGGTGTATGTGGAAAAGTAATAGATATATTGAAAATACACTAAATTATCTTGTAATTCTTAATTTTTACGAAAAAAAATAGAAACAAAATACTCATTTTGAGACTGCACTTTATTATTTTGATGTCCCATCCTCACCTCTTCTAAGCCCAAAAAAAAAAAAAAAAAAACACTCCAAAAAGACAAATTTTAAGGGCATTGACTAAGTCAAAGTCATTCAGCTAAGTTGACTCATCTACCTTGAACAAGTCAAAAGTCAACATGCCAGAGCACAGTAGTAGCCACCAATCAATCATCATACACGTCACAGACCACTCCACATTCATTTCGTGATTCCATTTAGATGTGAAAACTCTTTTTATTCCTCATCTTCCCCTAATATGAAAGATTTAAGGTTTGAAAATCGGGGTTGTGGTGGGGCTAATAGGGTCATTTCACAACATCTCCATCATATTGGAACATGATTTTCTTTTCTTTGGTTACTTTCTAGGCATGGGAAATGCCTTTGCTTTCTTCTACACTTTCTGTTCAACCACTCAATCACAATACCACTCATTTTTCTTATACCCAAAATGCCCTTAACCAGTCAACTTTAAATTTCCCTTCCTCAAGCATTCTACTCCAACTTGTCTATTTGGTAATATCATCTCAAATGAATATAATTCCTCATAACTTGTAATGATCAAAAGTAAGCAATTGGAAGTTTTTTTGTAAGGAAAAGAAATAAACTCAATAGTTTCATTGCATTTGATTATACATGTTTATTTTTCTTTGTCAAACCCAAATCATTATCAACAAACAAAATCCTTGACAAAAAAAGGAACAATTCAAAGAGTGCACAACAATTCTCACCAACTACAATGACATTTTCAACAAATGCAATATTTCTTAATTTCCATCTGCAGATTGAATCCACCTTTGTCCTCCCCATTTATCCCCTTAGATTCACTCTCTATGGATCTCCAAATCACCTCTTATTTTCACTTGATCATTGCCATCATATTCATATTCAGTTTCTGTTTAGACCAAACTTGGTCCTTGGACCCAAAATATGAGGCATGTGCTCCTACAAGCTGTGGAGATGGCACTCCCTCTATATCATACCCTTTTTGGATTGACAATGAAGAATCCTACTGTGGCTATCCCAACTTCCAGATCACTTGCAAAGATCAAAAACCAGTTCTTGCCATTACTGATCATGATGATTTCATCATTAAAGATATCTTCTATACAAACAATTCCTTCCTGGTGGCCAATGCTGCTGCTTATGATGATACCTGCCCAACTCATCTGCATAACATTACCCTTGACCGGACACCCTTTCGTCTCAGCGCGTCTCAGGCTGATCTCTACTTCCTCTACAACTGCAGCAAAAAACCCGAAAACTACCCGACTTTTCCATTAGATTGTGCTTCCAATGATGTTAATGAGTCCTTCGCCGTGTTCCATTTGGAGGAACTGCAGTACACCAACTATTCATTGGGGTTGTGCCAGTCTATTGCAAGAACATCTGTGGAAGTTGGGGATGGGGTTGATGTCTATAGTCTGTCCCAAATGAACTACACTGAAATCTTGAAGATGGGGTTTCTTTTGGATTGGACTGCTCATAATTGCAGCAGTTGTGAGACCAGTGGTGGGCGCTGCGGATATGAGAATAGTGAGTTCCTTTGTTTTTGCCAAGATGGATCTCAACCCCAAACATGCCAACATGGTACTAGCTTATACCATAAACTTTCGGTTTTTGATTCAAGTTGTTCTTAGGTTTAGTCATGGTTTCTTATTTTATAGATTTGGACATCTCTGATCATGTTAGTTAGGACTTAGGACACCTTGCAGCTTCCCAAAATCCGTCTTACTGGCTTTATTTCACGTTACAACAACAACAACAACAACAACAACAACAACAACGACAATCATGAATCCCTTAGCAAAACTCATTTGGATCTTCTGCAGTAAAATTATGGTTTTTGTTTCCTCAGTATAGAGTAGAACACAATTAAGACATTATAATGTAAGGACATATATATAAGTTAGAAGAATAACAGCTTTGACAGCCTCTTTCTGCACTAGAAAGGTCGTATCAATTTATGGCACGAATTTGATCACCAAACCAGATTTATCTTTTCATGAGGGGCTGTTTTCATTGTCTAGCTCTAGGTTGTTTTCATCCGGCACTAATGCACGGGATGCCATCCTCCTGTTTCTCTTTTTCTGTTGCCAAATTTGAAATCTATACTAAACTTGTAAGACATTAGTTGAGCACACAAGAAATGAAGCATACCAACAATGATCACAAAGAAAAGATACAGATTACGCATATTCTAATGAAATTTCACCTTTCTTCTTCATCCTCATCTAATCCTCTGTTGCATGACCTTTGAATTCATTCACTAACTTGGCGCGTGCAAATATTAGTTGTTCTTTCCAGGTTTTGAGCAGTTCTGAAAATACAAAAACAGAACATAATGACTAATTGGTGTTGTCTGTTTGAAAGTGAAAAAGCATCCTTCACTGGTTCTATAGAACTGAAACTATCACAAGTTACTCATTTGATATAATAGATTGCATGACTGAGTCAAGTTTAATTGCACCACTTATTGGTGAACCATTACATGCCTTGACCACACTAATCTTGTAGTCAGTCTGGACAATGTGCATTTTCCTCTCTCCATGTCACAAACTGTCTGATTAGCAAACTGTCTGGTTTTGTAAGATATTCTTGTGTAATAAGTGTACTGTAGCATCTTCCAGGAACAACACATGACATTTATACAAATTTGTAATATTCTAAGTTTCTAACACCTTTTTCTTCCAATCATTGCTGTTACAGGTAAAAGTCCTTTCGTTTTGAAATGGAAGCTAGTTACAGGTAATCATATATCCCGAAGTTTCTTTTTAACTTTCCTTTACTGACCGATGCTCTTTCACTGCCCACCCTAAATGCATGGTACTTTACTCATTCAACAATTGTCCATTAGGTTTTGTCACAGCTTTTGTATGCATCACCATAATGCTAGTTATATTCTGCTTCTACCTACGTCGCAAGAAGACAAAGGACGCTGCTTCCCTGCTCTCTCGGAACATCTCTTCTGATCCTTCCTCTCTGATGGACTTTGAGAAGGTAAATAGTTACCATGGACTTGGAGTCCATGTCTTCACCTACTCCGAGCTTGAAGAGGCAACCAACAACTTTGATTCCACAAAAGAACTCGGAGATGGGGGCTTTGGCACTGTATACTATGGTAACAACCTTAATTTCTTCATCCATATTTTGGTTTGCTTCTACAATTATTAATCTGACCATTGTTTCTTATCCAGGAAAACTGAAAGACGGGCGTATTGTTGCAGTCAAGCGCTTATACGAACATAACTACAAGAGAGTGGAACAGTTCTTGAATGAAGTGGAGATACTAACCCGTTTGCGCCATCAAAATCTTGTTTCACTTTATGGATGCACTTCTCGCCACAGCCGGGAGCTCCTTCTAGTTTACGAGTATGTCCCAAATGGTACTGTTGCCGATCATCTCCATGGCGAAAGAGCGAAACCAGGAGCACTTCCATGGTCCACTCGGATGAAAATTGCTGTGGAGACTGCAGATGCATTGGCATATCTACATGCTTCTGACATTATCCACCGCGACGTGAAGACTAACAATATTCTGCTGGACATTAATTTCTGTGTGAAAGTAGCGGATTTTGGACTGTCCAGGCTCTTCCCAAATGATGTCACTCATGTTTCCACAGCTCCGCAAGGGACTCCTGGTTATGTTGATCCAGATTATCACCAGTGCTACCAGTTGACTGACAAGAGTGATGTTTACAGCTTTGGAGTAGTGTTGATTGAGCTCATATCATCCAAACCAGCAGTTGACATCACCAGGCATCGCCACGAGATCAACCTATCCAACTTGGCAATCAACAAGATCCAAAGCAAGGCCTTGCACGAGCTCGTGGACCCATCTCTTGGATTCGAAACAGACTATAAAGTGAAGATGATGATAAGTGCAGTGGCGGAGCTAGCATTTGGTTGTTTGCAGGGCGATAAGGACTTAAGGCCCTCCATGGTAGAGGTGTTTGAAGCTCTAAAGGGTATTAGGCAGACTGAGATTTACAATCATGCCAAGGCGGAGGAGATGGATCGGTTTCCATCTGATGGTGATGTCTTGCTGAAGAGTAGCGATGCTGTCACACTTTCACCTGACTCAGTCACGAATTGGAGTAGCAGCGGATAAGTTTTGCTTCTCATTTCGCATCTGTATAGTCGACTGATATGCACTCTACCCCCGAACATGAGTGACCATGCATCATATTAAAGTACTGTCCATTGTATATGATTAAAGATCGAGTTTTGATGTGGTATGAGTTATATATAATTGAGGCATGTTAGTTTCATATTCATAAATTTTGATGTCAAAGGGTGAAACTTCTCCAACTCACTGTCTTGAATGGAGACCATTTCAACACTCTGTTCAGGACATTCTTGAAACTTGCAAATGCTTCAATCTTTTCTGGCACCAAAAATAAGAAAGTGACTAACATTCCCCAGATATACTATACAAATCATTCATCAAACCGTAGCTAGTGTAACCATAAGAACTGCTGTTTGTAAGTTTTGTCCTCAGAAATTTGTTTCCACAATGATAGTTCCGAGGAAATTGCACACAGCGCACACATATACATAAATAGTCCTGTATCTATCTAATAAAAAGCTTGTATGACTGTAGTTCTTGTAATGCCATACACCATCACAAAACTGAAATGCTTGTTTCTTGACTTGAAGCTATCGATGAATCCATGGGCCCTCTTGCAGGAGAACAGAGAGAAGGCTTGGGGGGGATTTGCAAGGTTCCCGTGCTGCCTTCTAACATCTCAATCACTTTACTCATGGACGGTCTATCAGATGGATTTGTCTGTATGCACCATAAGCCCACTAATATCATCTTCCTCGCCACTGCATTGTCTTCTCCGCTGATAACTCCATGTAATTCCACATCTTTCCCTTGCTCAAGCTGGTTATATATCCAATCTGGGAAATATATCTCACTTGTGTTACTTACTCCGATGTGCAGATTCTTTCTTCCTCCAACCATCTCTAGAATCATCATTCCACAGCTATAAACATCAGATTTGTGTGAAACTCCTCCAAAGTTTCTAAAGCACAGTTCAGGAGCTACGTACCCAATGGTTCCTCTGGCACCCAACATTGATACCACACTTTCTTTACCCAAGCAAAGTTTGGCAAGTCCAAAGTCAGCAATCTTGGGGCAAAAATCTTGGTCCAGAAGGATGTTATGAGGCTTAATGTCGAAATGCAAAATCTAGTGTTGCATCCACGGTGCAAGTACTCGAGTCCCCGAGCTATTCCTTTTGCTATCTGGTACAATTTTTCCCAATTCAAATGAATATTGGGTGCCACAGTAGTGTCATTACTGAATATGAACTTTTCAAGGGATCCATTTGGCATGAACTCGTAGATGAGCGCCTTTTTGTGACCCTCAAAACAATATCCGAGAAGAGAGACAATGTTAACATGGGAAGTTCTGCTTATGCTGGCAACCTCATTGATGAATTCTTCACCATTCCCTTTGGATGACTTTAAGACCTTCACAGCTACAAGGCGGCCATTTGGTAGCTTGCCTTTGTAAACAGCACCGAAGCCTCCTTCATCGAGTTTATCTTTGAAGTTGTTTGTAATTCGCTTTACTTGCGAGTAACTATGTCTTGTTGGAGCCATTAGTCCATGATTTCTAATGAAGGCTTCAACATTCTGGTCTTTTTTTGCTAGCTTCCTTGGAAACACTATTGAAGTGATTGGTGAAGCCCCTTTTCTAATACATACCATAATGACACAGGATAAGAAGATTGCAATTGCTGCTGTGGTAACACCTATCATCAAAGAGCAGCAGTGAGTTTCAGATATTGCATTTGAGAATGATTTTATACATGGTGATTGAGAGAATGCTCCTGGGATGAGAAAACATAGATCACAAGGCAGTTTTAGAGACATAAATATTATAATGAAATTGAAAATGCAAATACTTGCCATATACCAACAAATAATAAGTTACCTATAATGAGCTTGAATTTCCAGCTAAAAGCAGCATTCCCTATTGATGGATCTAAGAGCCACGGAAACGATATTAGAACATTATAAATGCAATAGTGACTTGACTACACTTTACTATTGTACCATGCGCCAGTCGAAGCTTTGAATAATCTTATTTGAATCTGTGTCGTTACATTTACTGTCTTAATTATGTTAAACTCTTTAGTATGGGAACAAATACCAAAATTTTGGCATTAGAAATGTAGGACATAGTGGAGGTGAATACACTCAGAATGACTTCTGGTTGTGGTAATTAAGTGCTACAAAAGCCAACAACACTTGTTTAAGCCCTAAGGAAGCTACAAAATTCCTAACTAATTAACATGATCACAGAATGGAAGCGCTGAACCCAGAAAAACAAGAAACTAACATGATCAGAGGTGTATAAATCCAGAAAACGAGAAACCATAACTAAGCCTAATTAAGAACAACTTGAATCACAAACCGAATCGAACAAATGAGTATATGGTATAAGCTAGTACTATGTTGGCATATTTGGAGTTGAGGTCCATCTTGGCAAAAAGAAAGGAACTCACTGTTGCTGGAGCACATGCCTCATATTTAGGGTCTACACACCAAGTTTGGTTTAAACAGAAACTGAATATGATGGCTATGATAAACATACAAGACGAGCTAATTTGGAGATCCATTGGTATCATCTAGGATTGTGAATCTAAGGACAGAAATATGCAATCTGCAGATAGAAATTAAGGTATATGTCGCTGGAAGCAATTGTTGTGCAGTCTTATATATATATGCTGAAGTACATACGTACCATGAGGTCAATAGAAGAAAATAGCAAAAAGAGGAAGTTTAGATGAAATTCTCAAATCTGCTAGAATGACCTTTGAGGAGTCAATCAGTAACTTCACCCCCTAAACAAACTCTAATGGACTTTGGACCCACAGAAATGTTGAAGAGGACATCTTGGGCTTTCCAACAAGTAGTGGTCCATAATTTTTGGAGATCGTTTGAGCCTTCAAACGCTGGCTGGAAGTTCCGCATCTGTGTAGAACAAATTACTGCAGAGCCTATAAATATGTCATTTTCATTTCATTTCGAGATTAGAGTTTAGATTAGGTTTTAGCTGAGCCTCTAGAGCTCAAGTAGGATAAATTTCAATGGGAAAACAGTGGAAGAACACTTGGAGGGAGGATTCACTGAGCGATTGACGACCGCAACGTGTTTGGGTGGAGTGACAACGCCGAGACGCCTCTTTGTCGTATTCTA
>JAYMTA010001727.1:0-18882 GCA_036897625.1 Pelargonium cotyledonis
GACTGATGTCAGCACCTTTTGGACTGTCCTTTTTGGTTCTAAAAATGTAACATTCTTATGGTTGTAATTTTCCAGGAAATCTGGAAAATAGCTTCTCAGAAAATGTGGGAAGAGAGTGAGGTTATTTTAGGTTTTTACCTATAATTAACCTAACTATTTTGCTTTGAACTCTCTCCTACTATGATTCACTTGATGGTGATAGGTATTTTTGTATAATGATGAGGCCTTGAATTTGCTTATTTGAGTACAATGTGCTATTGTATGTGAATTCTCTCTGAATGTAGTGTTTGATGTCTCTCATTTTATTCATGTTGTTCATGTTTAAGATCTTATTCTTTTCCATAGTTTTTTTTTTATGTATTAAAAATGGCTATTTGGTATGTCATGTTTCATTGATATGAGTGATGAGAGCTCTTCAGTGGAAGAGATTTGGTATGGTGGACCGTTCTGTTAACTTCAGATTTTGATATTTTTCTAATTTACTCTATTTATTTAATTTTTGTGAAATTAATTCGTTTGGATTTTCTTTTGAATAATGCACACCCTTGTATGGGGAAGATAGACTCTCTAGTCTGCTTAGGTTTTATTATTATACAATTTTAGTATATAGATAAAACAACTTGAATGTTGCTATGCCCATATTATCTTTCAGATCTTCGTCTCCATTATTTTTGCTTATCTGCAAAAGTGTGATCTGTGTACCATTTTCTATTATATTTATGGGCACTAAAAATATGGTTTTGGATCTTTATATGCTTTTTTTAATCTAGTTATTTGGTGGACAATTTTAGGAAAGAAAGTAAATTTTGGAAGACTCCCACTTTTCTGAATCATATGTTGGTGTAATATATAGTATTGCCTTGAGTCATTTACTATTGGTTCATTGTGAAAATGTTGTTTCTATAACATTGCTCAGGTTAGGAAAACTATGGTGCAGATGGCTGGTGTCTGATACATTTCTGCATTCATGACACCACTCTAAATGTTGAAAATTCTATATGGTGTTACACAATCATCAGCATACCATTTCAGAGAAAAATTTGCGGAGTCATATTAGGAATTGTTTTTTGTTATAAATGTGCATTTTCCAAAATTGTTGTTACTGAGAATAGTGTTTGGGGTTGCTTAGTCGTTTTTGGTTCGCAGGAGGGCTTTGAATATCTCATCAGTTTGCATCAAGCAGAGTGTCGTCATTCAATTTTTCGTGGCATCTAGATGGGTTCAAGATTTCCGTCTCATCAGCTCAGCAATGGCCTCTATGTATCGGGCCGGCCTGAACAGCCAAAAGAACGGACTCCAACAATGAGTTCAGTAGCCGTGCCATACACTGGTGGTGATATCAAGAAGTCTGGAGAATTGGGAAAAATGTTTGATATTCCTACAGATGGCTCCAAGTCTCGGAAATCCGGGCCTATAACCGGTGCTCCGTTGAGGACGGGATCTTTTGGTGGTGCTGCTTCGCATTCGGGGCCAATCATTGCAGCTGCTCGGGTTAGCTATTCATCTGGTCCTGTATCTTCTGCTGGCGCTGGTTCCTCGTCATTAAAGAAGTCAAACTCGGGACCACTGAATAGACACGGGGATCCTGTAAAGAGGTCGTCTGGTCCTCAATCCGGTGGAGTAACACCAACTGGCCGCCAAAACTCTGGCTCTCTTGCTCCTGTTCTACCCGCAACAGGTCTCATCACATCAGGACCGATTTCTTCGGGCCCACTAAATTCTTCTGGGGCTCCTCGTAAGGTATCCGGTCCTTTGGAATCTATGGGATCGATGAAATTACAAGGTGCAAATCAAGGTGTAACGACTCTTGGTCAAGACGATGACTACTCCTTCAAGAGGAACTTCCCAAAGCCAATATTGTGGGCATTGATTTTGCTTTTCGTGATGGGGTTCATTGCTGGTGGTTTTATTCTTGGAGCAGTTCATAATGCCATTCTCCTTATTGTTGTTGTGGTCCTTTTCAGCGGTGTTGCTGCATTGTTCTCTTGGAATACTTATTGGGGAAGAAGAGCTATCATGGGTTTCATAGGTCGTTATCCAGATGCCGAACTTAGAACTGCAAAAAATGGGCAATTTGTGAAGGTCTCGGGGGTAAGCGTCTTTTTTATTTTTATTTTTATATTTTGATATATTTGATAGAATGTGTTAATATTTGTTGTTGATTCGAGGCAAATGGAGGATCTTTGAAATATTCTGTTTCTTTTTGTCTTCATATCTCTCTATGATAATCAATGCCTTTTCATCAAATATGCTACTCTTATTGGTCGGTTGATGCACTTTAGCTTCACATCACTGATGCATTAAGGAGTTGCACGTCTTTATTTGACTCAAGATGCGAATTAAAAGTGATTTGTAAATTCTTATGTGAAATTCTAAATAAAAAATGAAATTGACACAGTGATAGCAGAATTATTCTGCAGGGGAAATTACTATATCTCCTAGAGTAAAGTAGTGAACAGAGAACAAGAGCGAGTGAGGGAAGTATTTGAGGGGAATTTTTGGCTATTCGGTATGCTTACGACTGATATATATGGAGATTACATTGGTTGAGTAAATAACTAAAATGTGGATTTGAGTTGCGTAATATGAATTTATGTTTATGACTAATATATAAGGGCACTTATGCTCCTCAATGTTATTGTTTGTTATTTGCATTGTTTTAATAACTAAACAATATCTATCTGAAATGATGTCTGGTTTTCATCTTGGAAGGTGGTGACTTGTGGTAATGTTCCACTCGAGTCATCCTTCCAAAAAGTCCCTAGATGTGTGTACACAGCCACAAACTTTTAGGATTATCGGGGATGGGATTCAAAACCTGCCAATCCCACGCACCGCCGTTTTACCTGGGGACTCAGGTCATCAGAAGTGAGTAGCTCATATATTGACTCTATAGCATATTATCTATTATGATGTAGACCCTTCATCATTTCATGACATTCTTCTTCTTCTTCTTTTTTTGTCTAAGCTATACTATGAAAGAAGAGAACCATTTGTGTTGGAGCTCAAAGGCTCAAAACATTTCCTATAAATTTATGCTTGTTGCATATAGATAAAATGCGGACTTATGAGAATAGCTTGCTATAAGAAAGGAGGTTTGTTACGTTCTTATAAGGTAATGTGGATAACATGTTGCCTGGAGCTTGCAATTTAGGCTCGAACCCACGGGAACCTGTAATCCAACCCGATTTTTTTTTTTGGGTTCGGGTCGCATAAAAAAGGCTTCATTTGTAAACCCTGCTCATTTTCTGTGTAAAATACGCAACCCGACTGACATGCGCCCAAAACTCGCAACCCAAACAAACACGGAACTCTTGCTGGTCAGTTTCTGTTTAGGCCTTCTCAACATGACCTGAAACCTGTTTTGTGAACTCTAATATTACCTTCTAGAAGTAGCCATCCGTTACCCTTTTTTTGCCATCCAAAATTAGTATTTTGACTCAAATGTTCTGTTTGTTTATAGAGACGTGTGGTCGACTTTTACATCTCTGATTTCCAGTCTGGGTTGAGAGCATTAGTCAAGACAGGCTATGGAGCGCAGGTGACTCCTTATGTTGACGATTCCATTGTGATTGATGTCAACCCGGCTAACGAAGCGTTGGCTCCAGAGTTTGTCAGGTGGTTAGGAGAGAGGAATCTTTCGAGTGATGACCGCATAATGCGATTGCAAGAAGGGTAAGATCTCCACAATGGGTTTATAAAATGTTGCCATCAAAATCTATTGGGTAGTGTTTGGATTAAACCGTTTAAAAAGAGAATGGGAATGAGTTTCTCCTTCCAAAACCATTTTCATGACAAAAAAGTTTTAATCCAAACATGAAGAATGTGAATCTCATTCTCATTCCCATTCTTGAACAAAATTTCTAATCCAAACGCTAATGTAGGCTTTGGTTTAGGCTTGCTGGGGATTCATATTAGCAACACCCGAAGTCTTTTCAAAATTTTAACGCTTGCAAGTGGTGTAAATGTAGGTATGTTAAAGAAGGAAGCACGGTTAGTGTGATGGGAGTGGTTCAACGTAATGAAAATGTCCTCATGATTGTCCCGCCATCTGAGCCATTTACAACTGGATGTCAATGGACACAATGTATCTTTCCCGCTAGCCTCGAGGGGATCGTTCTGAGATGTGAAGACTCGTCAAAGAACGATGTCATACCAGTTTAAATGCACATGAACTGTAAACATTCTCCAGTGATCTTTTGCAGATTAATTTTTTCTTCTCCGATAATCTATTAATATTGGTGGTGGCGGCGCTGACAATGGCAATTGCCAGCAGTTGCAACGGTATAAAGTGGTGGTGTTTTTTCTCTTGATTTGGTGTATAGCTTTGTTTATTATTTCATTTTCTGGGTTTTGCTGAATTTGTGGGACTTGAAAGCTTTTGTAATTTGGGTTTGGCTTTGATGAGATAGAGATATATGTAGGGAGGAGGAATTTTTAATGTTATGTGTCTGGACAGAATGGCATTTATGTTATATGGAGAGAAAAATGAATGTGTAGTGTTAAATGATAGTTTATGATCTTTTTGTTCATTGTTTCTTTACAAACAAGCTATACATGTTATGGATGTCTATAGCTTGGACTGTACTCAATAGGATTGAGCAATTTGGTAGTCATTGTATTTTAAGAAGTTAGATGCTTGGGCTATTAAACAAATTTTGGATTTGCGCAATACTGTCTTTTTGTTTTGCTTTGCTTTTTTGGAACAAAATATAACATCATATTTCATTTTAACGCAATTCAACATTCAAAACCAAAAAGATTTTGATGGGAATTATCGTCATTGTCCACCGTATACTAATTCCAATCATCATGATGGGATTAGCAAAACATACCAACGCATAGAACCACACGAAACATTTCACTTCCAAAACTGAGGATGCTACACGTGGCCCACATCCTCGAGCCATTGTTCGAAAATAACTCATTTTAAAAGATTCATCACATTCTACATGAAAGACACTATTAGGAGGAACTCTAGTCAGTGAGCTAGATGTATGTCTAGAGTTTGCTTGTGTGTGAAGAGACCCACAAACTGATTAATAATAATATAATAGTCATTATTCATCATATCTTAATTCAAACCATCCTGATTAAATTATAAAAATATACACATAACCCGCCTTCTCGAACCAGAATCTTCCCATAGTTCGGGAATATCTCACTCACACTCTATCCTACTTTTTCGTGTCACATTCCTTCAGAAAGACACAGCTCGAAGTGATTCTACTCATTGAATTAGTCTCTTGTCTTATTAGAGACACATATGCTTCCATTTTGCTTATGTGTGAAAGATCTACACGATGTTTAATATAGTTTTTTGATTATGTTCGTACTTACGTCTCATTAATACATTTTTATTTATCATTTTGTTATTAATTTCGACCTAAATAATCTTTGACCATAAAAAAGGTTGGATCATTTTAATCTCGTTACTATTTTATTTAGAATTTTTACTATGGTTTTTAAAATAGAAAAAATTGCAAGTTGAGGTCGGTGTCGGGTCGGGTTTGTCCGTTTCTTGAACTTCTGAAGCACGCTACAGCGAAGAAGATCGATCAGAGATTGAAGAAGACTCACTGAGAGTGAGTGAGAGAGAGAGAAGCTACGAATACGATAGTGAGTGTACACAAAACACATACATAGACAGATACATATATACACACACTCGATCTGGGTCTGGTTTGGTCTTCTGTGTGATGAGATTGAGAGGAGGAGATGGGTCGGGCAATGGCGAAGCAAACTTCGGCGAAGCTGGTGATGATATGCGTAGGGCTTTTAGGAATTGGTCTCATTGCTGATTTTCTCTGGGCGTCTTCTTCTCGATTCTCTTCTTCTTACCAATCCATTGCCTCCACCTGGGCTGCTGATAAAATCACCATTACCGTACCCACCAAGCCCCACCACAATCCACCTCCTCAGGTACTCTTTTCAGTTTTCTATTTCAACCACAATTGTTAATTTTGGATCCTTCCATCAGCTGAGGCTTGAACACTACTTCACTTAACTTGGGTCTTTGATTTTTCAATTTTTGGGGGTTTTAGATGTTAAAAGTTTGGATTTTACTTTATTCAGATCTTGTAGAGAGTGACTTTATGAGATTATTATCGATTTTGGTTGATTCTAGTGTTTGCTTATTTGCATTAAGTTTTCGGGTTAATTCTGGCTTGGTGTGTTTGCTTGGTGAGAATGTGGGAAGAAGATAGTTGAGTACGCTTGTAGCTGTCTTTTTTGTTGTTGTTGTTGATGTGTCAATTGTCTCTTTCAGTTTTCTATTTCAGTCATAATTGTTAATTTTTGGATCTTTCCAATTTTCATAGCTGAGACTTTAGCTGACTTGGATCTTTGTTTTGTCAATTTTTGGGTTTGTTGGAAGATGATATAAGTTTGTATTGTGCATGATTTAAGAATTGGAGAGAGTGATTGTATGAGATTATCAATGGGTGGTTCTAGTATTTGCTTATTTGTATTAAGTTTTCGGGATAATTTTGACTAGTGTGTTTGCTTGGTGATAATGTGAGAAGAAGAGAATTGTGTATACTTGAAGCTGTCTGGGATTGTATGAGATTGTGGTTTCTGGGTGATTCTAGTTGTTGCTTATTTGTATTATGTTTTCGGTTCAATTCTGCTTCAGTGTGTTTGGTTGGCGAGAATGTGGGAAGATGAGTATCGTGTATACTTGAATCTATCCTGGATTTTATGTTATGAGATTATCATTTCTAGACGATTTTAGCATTTGCTCATTTGTATTAAGTTTTCAGGTTAATTCTTATTTTGTGTGTTTGCTTGGTGAGAATGTGGGAAGGAGAGAATTGTGTGTACTTGTAGCTGTCTTGGATATTATGTCTTATAATATCTAATGACCAGTTTACACAAACTTGTAGCAGCAAAGTACCGAAGATAAAAAGAATCATGGCGTTCCCGACAGAGTGTTATCAGCAACTTTTGCTGACTTGCCTGCACCTGAATTACATTGGGAGAAGATGCGTGATTCACCGGTTCCTCGGCTAGATGGAGCCGCTATACAGATAAAGAATCTTCTGTTTGTGTTTGCTGGATATGGCACCATTGATTATGTGAGTTCTCTGAAAGCTCAATATTTATTGTAATTTGTAGTTACTTGCCACCATGGAAAAAACAAAAAAAAGATACAATAGTTCTCTTTTAATTTGTGATCATAGTTGAGCAAATCCTGTTTTTTTATTTCAGTGTTTCTGTTATTTTTATGCTGTTTAATTTATCTCTTGTAGGTGCACTCGCATGTCGATGTTTACAATTTCACTGATAACACTTGGGGGGAAAGATTTGGTATGCCCAAGCAAATGGCACATTCACATTTAGGAATGGTAACAGATGGGAGATATATTTACATTGTTAATGGCCAATATGGTCCACAATGCAGAGGACCTACGGCTCATACGTTTGTGCTTGATACCAAGACAAAGCAATGGTCAAACATGCCGCCTTTACCAGTCCCTAGGTATATGCCTGTATCAATATATCAACTAAATAGTTGTGTCATATATTTTGAAGTATTTACATTGGTATAGTTTTTTTTTTTTTTTTTTTCCTGATTTCTTAGGTTGAATAATAACACAATTCTAACTCGGTAGCAAGTGGTTACAGGAAACTGAATTTATGATAATATTGAAATTCTTGAAAGGTCGTGGTAATTTTGTTCAGAAAGTGATAATGTAATGTTTTTCAGGTATGCCCCGGCAACTCAACTTTGGAGAGGTAGGCTCCATGTGATGGGTGGCAGCAAGGAGAATCGCCATACGCCGGGATTAGATCATTGGAGTCTTGCTGTAAAGGATGGCAAAGCCTTGGAAAACGAGTGGAGAAGCGAAATACCGATTCCCCGTGGAGGACCGCATAGGTTTGGATGCTGTTTATATGTAAAGAAACATTATGAGTCTGTCCGTCTTGCCTGTGAATCTCTGTGCTATCCATTATTATAGTATTCTGCTGTAGATAGTTGCTTTTTTCAAATTATTTTAGATACATGAACATTCAATAATTATTATAGATGTTCTTTTGTTGGGTCTGTTCTGTTCTGTTCTGGTTAATATGGTTGATTGGCAGTTTGGTCACATTATTTTATTTAAATGGTTTTTTATCTAGGGCCTGTGTTGTGTTTGATGATCGGCTTTATGTTATTGGTGGTCAAGAAGGTGATTTTATGGCAAAACCTGGATCCCCTATTTTTAAGTGCTCTAGGAGAAACGAGGTAAGCGATTTGGTGCTTATTTCCTTTTAGTATTGTAAGTAAAGATGCTGTTTCCTACACATTGTTTTGAAGATTTTTACTTCTTAGGCTTCAATTATCTGAAAGTTCTTCAATCGTTTTCCACTCAAGTATCTATTTGTCCATAAATATTTGATTTATATGATTGTTTTGCATATAGTTTCCTATATTCTTGTGATATATATGCGCTTGGAAGGTGTACAAGTCTATGCAATATGATGTATAATAGGGATCTGTGTAGGAATTTATACATCATCCGATACTACATGAATGGGAAGCCTATTTGTTGTTTAACGACATATAGTAATGTAGTTTGGACAAGAAAAATTGGAATGAAAATGAGAAAAATCCTAATCCGAACATGAACAATGAGAACTAAAAACTCTAATCCAAACACGACCTTAAATAGACAGTTCATCTCTTTACTAAGTTGTGTAATTCGTTAACCTTTTTTTAAGGTTTTATGTTTCCTTCACTTACATTACTCTTCACCTCCATTTTCCCGACTAATATGTGTGCTATATTGTGGACTATAATTCCGACTGTTTCAGGTGGTGTATGGTGATGTTTACATGCTGGATGACGAGATGAAGTGGAAAAATTTACCTCCCATGCCGAAACCCGATTCTCACATAGAGTTTGCTTGGGTAGTTGTTAACAATTCTATCGTTATACTCGGAGGGACAACGGATAAGCACCCGAATACCAAGAAGATGGTTCTGAATGGAGAAGTGTTTCAGTTCAACTTAGACACACTGGTATTAACTGAACTTCCTCTATAAGTATATTTGAAGACTCTAATGTTTGGATTTAAAAATATTGAATGCGAATCAAGAACAGATTCCCATTCCAAGTTCATTTTGTGACCAAAAGGCCCTAATCCGATTCTCATTTCTGAACAAAAAAAAAAAAAAATTGATCCACACGCTACTTTAGTTATATTTTTGTTGTTGTACTCGCATGGACTCTTATGTGTAATTTGATGGTCACAGAAATGGTCAGTGATTGGAAAGCTTCCTTACCGCGTGAAAACCACTCTGGTCGGATTCTGGAATGGATGGTTGTACTTTACATCAGGACAACGCGATAAAGGACCCGAAGATCCCTCACCAAAGAAGGTAATTGGAGAAATGTGGAGAACGAAATTGAAATTGAACTAGTGATCCTCGTTGATTCTTTTGTGTAACCATATTCAGATTCGTGTTTGTATTCATTTTCTTTTCCATTACCTCTATGGCATAGTCTTATTTTTTCTTGTAGAGTCGCTTAAGGCACAAGCAAATAGGAAGGGTTTTACAACATTATCATGAACAATTTTGTACTTTATGATCTCAAATGTACATCTTAATGTATTTTTAGTGATGCTAGAGATGATGAACCTTGCCACTATTGAATATTATGGATGTATTTGCTTCTCATTTGGTCCCTATATTTGTAAAATTAGGGTTTCAGACAAATCTTAAAGTTGAAGGTATGATTAAATCCTTGCACTTCATGAAAAATATATACAAATTACAAACCACCAACTAGCTATACATTACAAAAAAAAAAAAAAAAAAAAAAAAAAAAAAAAAAATTTTACATTGGCACACAAAATATAAAAAATAAAAACCCCCAACTAACAAAAAATTAAAAAAAAAAAAAAAAAAAAAAAAAAAAAAAAAGACATTCTACATTGGCACAACAACTAGAACATAACATCTAACAAGTCTCCAAAACAACCACCTTACAAAACCTCATAGAGCTCTTCAAAGCATAACCATAGGCTCCACAGCAAAGAGCTCTCCATTGAACTTCAGGCCGGACGAATCCGCCGGCTGCAGCAAACCATCCACCATTCCTCCAAACACAAATAAACGACATCCCGAAGGATCTATACATGCTCGATGAAATGATCGTGATTCGGGTTTACAACCCTTCGCCTTGAGCCTTTTCCATTTATTTCCCAATAGTAGCTTTGAGTCCAATGCAATTGGATGCACTTTGTTGGATGATAGTATTGTACTGATATCTAATACCCAAAAATCATCTTTCCGGCGCCCATATGAATCTTCACCCCCATAAATCAGCATACGCCCGCCTAAGATGAGCGTAGCTGAGTGACCAACGCGTCGTAGAGCGAATCCCTCGGGTTTATTCTGTATATCATACATCGTTTGAACCCATTTCAGAGAATCTTGGGACACATCAAGAACCCAAATATCGTTCAGCGCTTCATAACCCGACCCTCTCCCGCCAAATAGGACTGCTCGGGTTCCTCCCGTGGAAGTGATAGTGTGTCCAGAACGGGCTGGAGGGCAAGGATCACTTGAAACCTCGCGCCAAGTTCCAAAACAAAGATTTTCCGAGAGTTCAAGAACCCAAGTATCGCTTAATCTGAGGCCGGATAGGCCTATCCCTCCATGGATAACCATTTTTCGATCCTCCACGCTGCAAGCAGCGTGGGCCCCACGTGGGGGCGGAGGGGTCAGCTCCACGTCGAGCAGCTTCCACGACAATGTGATTCCAAGAATCTCGTGAAATTTTAGCTGTCCCATCCACGTATCGTTCTGGCGGATCCCATTGTCGTTGTTCCCCCCGAAGAGGACAAGATAATTGTCTACTACCACACACGTGTGCCCAAATCGGCCGCTTGGAATGCCTGAGTTGATCTTTTGCCACTTCAACGTTCTTCGGAAATCATCACCAACATATGCTGCCAATGTATCATCAAGATGTCGTCCTGGAAAGGCAACACGAACAAAGCTATTCAATTTCATCAATCGTTTAAGCTAAAGCTATGTACTATCTATTTTCACGACTATTCATAGATCCATTTCTGACCAAGCCTAAAGGCCTTCGGCATAAAATCAAACTGAGGTTACAGGAAGATGAATTGCACTCTTTACTTCTTAAGGGCAAAAAGAAAAAAAAATGAAAACACGTTACACGTTACACGGCAACTCCAATCTTTCCTTATAGGATTCAAAGAGAGAACAAAAACTGGTAATTTAAATGATCAATGATGTAAACATAAAGCTAATCAAACATCTCGTACTTATGAAACCTTGCTGGTATCTAAATAGAATAATGCTTTCATTTTCGGGCTCTGGGTGCGAGGGAAAGGTGAAACAAACATCTTGCGCATCAGAAACACTAACGTAGCAAGTCAAGTGCTTCAACAAAATTATTTATTGAAATATGGACTGTTAGATCTAGTTAAAAGATGGTATATTGATATCTTCCATCAAGCATCATCTGCATCCCATAAAAGATTGCGTAACTGTGCAAAGTAAAGCATTTCAACAAATTATAATCAAATACAAATGGAACCGCCAAAAATGATTTCATTTCAGAAGATGTCTACGTTTCATGAGTAGCATTCTGATTAGGAATTGGTTTGGTTAAGTTTGGGCTAAGATCAGTGTAGTTCACTCAATTTGATGAACAAAATGGATCAACAACAATAAGCGAGTCATTTTCCAAACAATGTTGGGGTTGGCTACATGAATTCTTTAGCAAAATTCTTAGGGACCCTCCACTCGTATTTGCCTACTCCACTTGAGTCTATCCAATGCTATCTCTTTTGTAAAGTCAAGTGTTATCGTATCTTTCCTCGCCCCTTCTCCTAGTCTCCTACCACTCTCCTTAAGTACGTTCTATATGCCCAAACCACATTAAACGATTTCCTTCATCTCATCTTCAATTGATGCCACCCAACTCTTACTCGCATACTCTCGTTCTTTTGCTTTTTCATTTCTTTTATAGGTAATAACTGAAGGAAGGCTCGAACATGATATCTCAAGGGATCAAGCATCTTAAACCGCTTGCCCCAGTTACCATCGGTAATAGTCTCATTCCTAACCTTATTCTTCCTAGTGTTACCACACATCCACCTAAGCATTTTCATCACTGCAAATAAATCATGGGGAAAAGGTAGAAGCAATAACATAACTGGAAAAGAAGCAAATACAAACAAGCAATTAGAATTTAGAAGCAGAAAAAAAAATGTATATATAAAATAAAAAGAGAATAGAGACTATGGTCACTGACCTCCCTCACAGCCACCACCAAACAAGACCAAGCAACCAGAGACAAAATTGAGAGAATGAGAGGCTCTAGGGCTAGGAAACACAGAGTCTCCATCTGGGTCAGGGATCTTGAGGCAAGAAACAGAGTCAAGAAGAGAGACTTGCTTGTAGAGCCTCATCCATGGAAGGTGCTGATGAGATTTTAGGGCATCAACACAAGTGGGTCCCCAATCCCTCCTACAAACAGATTCCCAGAGATTATCAGAGCAAGAGAGAGACCTGAATCTCTTGCAGGTCATGGAGAAGGAGAGAATAGAATCTATGGGAAGATGGAGCAAGATTGTGAAGAGATGGTCTTGAGCTATGTTGATCAAGCTGGTTCTCTCTCCACCAGCCATGATTCAACTATAAAATAAAATAAAAAAATTTGATTCTTGGTGCTTGAGCTAAAAACATATGGGTTTGTTTTCTGTTATTGGCTCTCAATTTCATTTCACTGTCTGTCCAAGGAAATGGGTATGGGTAAATTTTGTTTGTTTGTCTGTTTGTTGGGATACAAAGAGATAAAATGATCCACAAGTGGGCCCAATCTTTTGTCTTGTTATGCTTCAAATTATATTGCCAATGAGCTTCTTTGCATCAAATATGGATATATTGAAACAACAATGGTTGAAATTTAATTTAATTTTTGATAATATAAAAACAAATGAGTATTTGCATGGAGACATAAATTTAATACATGAATTGTTGAAATTTAATTTCATTTTCATTTATTTATTTTACAAAAACTCTCTTTTCTACATATTGGCTATACTAGGACATGTTTTAGTCTTAATATACGAAAAATAATTAAATAGAGTAGAGATTTCAGTAATAATTCTCTAAGACTCAACGCATATATGAAAAACAAGAATAATCAAAAAGAAAATTTATATTTATTCCATAACATCATTTTTTACTGCACCATCTGATAATCAAATAAGAACACATTATATAAATTAATCGAGTTCTAGTCTCTATAAGGTACAAAACTGATTAGAGTAACTTCCTTGGGTATTGTTCCGATTACTGGAGAGTTGAGTAATGAGTTTTACGAGTTGAGTTACGACTTCTATGTTTGCAGATTGTGGACTCGACCTTTCCTTACTAGAGTATGAAGAGCAGTTTTCGCTTCCTCTAATGTTTCAATAGGATGCCCTACTTCAAATGATATCCTCTGAATGTTGAACTGGATCAAATATAGTAAAATTAATTAAAACCCAGTATATAGAGGAAGTTTAATGAAAAAAGGAATTGTTGTAAATGAATACCTGAGCGCCTTGACGAACCCTAATATCAATTCCCTTACTGTCAATTGATATAAGAGCAGCATCGTCAACCTCGGTTTCCAAGGACATTAGCTCTTTAAGGGGCTTTGAGAAGATTGCATTAAGTTCCTATAGTGAAAGCAAATAAAATAAGTAAGCCCCAAGTATCACATGCTTCGTCTCGAAGATGCAACCACTTGTGAGAATGGGCCCACAAAATAAGAAATACAAACAAAGACATGCAAAATGGCCAAAAAGGCCTTGAAGTAATGTAGAACTCCAAGGAAATAAAATATTCCCTATGTACAAAATGAATCTCCATTTTCTCATGTTTTAAAACTAAGGATAAACTAGTTAAGATTGAGCTTTCCCCTTTAATTTTATACCCTTTGTGTGTTCTTGCTGTTACAAAGACAAGCTGTTCTGACTAACTTATATTACAGTTATTGTTGGGAATCTTGCATAAATAACTTCTGAAATAGAAAAGTGGACAATCAGTTCCCTTTTTTAAGGTTAGAAATAACTAAACATTCACCTTTAGGTTTTGCTCGCCTCCATCAACTGCAATTTTATCAGGTCGTAGGGTCTCGTATTCCTGGACATCAACCCAAGCGACAGTGCCAAAGCCACCAATGAAATATATGTCACTGGAGCCAAAACATAAAAACAATATAAGCTGCTTCTATTAGGTTGGTTTAATCAATCAACACCACAAAATTCTGGAGGAATTCTATAAAAAATGAGACAAAAAGATGAGGAGTTGCCAGCATGATCGTGATTAGCAAAAAGAACCTGCTGCAAAATCTTATGTAAAACTGATTTACGTGTAATGAAAAAGCTTCAGGATAGGAGTAAAGAACTGAGTACTAGTGTTTCGGCATCAAAATATGAGGCTTTAACTTGTCTTGTTATGTTATGGAAATAAGAGTTGTAATTGAAACACAAACCGTATATTCTGCATCCTAAAGTAGTAGAAGTTGCCCCACTGTTGGGAAGGTCCTTGTTGATGTTTTGCTATGTACTGTTCGCGAGCCCATTCCTGACAATGGGACCATATATTGACATTTAAAAAAAAAATTAAAAAAAAACAATGAGCAGATTTATCTTCTTATGAAGACCGCATGGACAAATTGCCGGGTTGTTTATTTACTTTCCGGACATGACTTCTTCAAGATCAAGAAAAATTTCTGCTACTACTACAACCAAACCATTGTATGATTAGATATAAGACAGTACTGGTTAGGCCAACTTTTTCATGTCGTGCATTATTGTAGGCTGGTTTTTTAACTATCCACATACTACATAGAATTTAGGAAATTACCTGTTGGTCCTCTGGAAGAGGGTAGACGTCACCGAATATGGTGACCCTTGCATTCGATAAGCCACTCCATCCGGGTATCTGTGGAACCTCAAGTTTAAATAAAACCAACAAATGGAGAACAAGAAGAAACCCAAATACTAAAGGAGAGAAAAGCTCAAATCAGTAACCTGAACAACAAGCGTGCATCTTGGGTCAGCTAACAAATTCCTGGTGTGGATGGCTAAGGGTGAAAATGAAAATATCGGATCTACAAAACGTAAAATTTCATTCACAGTCATAACCCAACTTTTCCACGAACAATATTATTATAACCAATGATTCAGATTTGCTAATTACTACTTATTAACACAAATTATAAATAAAAGGGTTGCAAATGAACTGATCAAATAGGAAAGATCAATCACATACGCCCAATAAAATCTGGTGCAAAATCTAACAGCGAGCCAAATGGATACCCATCTCGCCGGTGGTGCATCCGAGACATTGCAGTGCACAAATGAGCAAATCTGGCCTTCAATTTCAAAAGCAAGATGAAATCAATAGTTTACACAAACTATACTAGACCGTATGAGAAATCAATACAATGTAAGTAGTGGCATGGCCTTTACCTGCTCCATCAAGTTGCGGACAGCTAAAGCTGGTCGAGGTAAGCCGTGAGCCGAGGTTGCACTCTGCACTCCACCTGAAATCGGAGTTCTGAAAAGCCCAGCTCTTGTTCCTCCTCCAGCACTAGTCCCAACAGAGGCCAAAAGAGGAGCCTCCAACTCCAAGGTTTCATCCACATCGATTTGACTATTTTGATTGTAATCTGACTTACCCTTCAGAACACGAGAAAATACGTCACTACCACTAAGCCGAAGTGGTCATTCAATGTATACCATAAAACAATGTATCATATAAAATAGCAAACAATAACAAACAAGACTTTTCCCGAACAATGTTGGGTTAGCTGCATGAGTACCTTAGCAAACTCAAAGAGTTTGCGTGGTCATATTCTGCGCTTCCACTCTATCCTATCTAATGCTATCTCCTTAGTTAACCAAAGTGCTACTGTGTCTTTCCTTACTACTCATAGGATCACACTAATCTCTCTATGCTCCACATGATCAAACCAACCTAAAAGATTTTCCCAAGGCCACCCCAGCTTTTTATCGAATAGACGCATTCCTAGTCTTACCATCCATTCACCTCAACATGCTTTGCAGTCTCTTAGGACCCCAACATTAAGTGCCATATAACATAGCTGCAAGTACCGCAACCCATAACCATATATGACACAAGCATATAAAATGTTTTATAATTAAAGAGGTTCATAATCAACCACAACTAATGTGATCTCAGGACTAAAGACCCACCTTTTAACTTGAAAGATAATCAAGTAACAAAGTAAGATCATCATAGAACAACCAACCACAGTGTGTTCAAAGGTTAGTGCTAAGCATCATCTGATCAACTCTCAACAAAATCAAGACAAATTATACTGAGACAATATCTATAAAAACTAACTCATTATTGAAATTTTCATATTCAACTCAATAGTTTCACGTGTTTAAGCTCTAAAAAAAGTTCCAATTTACAAAAATCGATTAAACATAAAAAAAGTACCTGAAGCAAAGAGAAAATTTCTTCAGAAATTAACCCAAACCCGCAGTCCAATGCTTTCTTCTCCTCCTCCTCTTGCCCTCCACCCAATACCTCAATCGGTTGGCACAGAACACGAAAGAGCGAGGCTTGGCTGATTCTGAGAGACCCAATTCGCTTATTGGGAAGCTTTAGCAGTGAAGTTTTGGGATTGAACACAGGATATGGTTCTGGCAAACTGGAGAAAACTACAGAACTCGAGAGGGCCTCCATGGAAGTAAAAAAAAAAGGTTGAAACTTTGGAATCGAAACAGTGCAATTAGGGTTTTTTAAAGGAGCAATTGGGGGGGTTTTGGTGTAGAAGTAGAAGCCTGCAGTGACTCAAAAATCTGTGGGAGTTATGTTACGTGCGAGGCTTTGGAGGAAAGCCGGGAAGGAGAGGAAAAAAATTATAAAGTTGAGGTAATTACAATTAGAACCTTAGTGTAAGCTTCTATTTCAGTTAACACCCTAAAATTAGTTTTTCTAACTATTTACTACTCTATGGTTTACAAAGTTCTATCCATCAGTTATATATAACAGAAAATGTCATTCAGTGAAACATGTACCGTGCATATGTTCAATTTTTTTCCTAAATTTCTTCTTCATTGTGATTTTTGACGTAATCTGCAGATTGTCGCAGGATTCTACAGAATATCGTCGGAATCTGCAAAAAGTGAATGGTTGGTCATAAGAGACCATTTCCATGCCTAATAAAGTCAAAATCACATAAAAAAAAAAACACAACCAAATGCAACTAATTCTGGTGAACTGTCACTTATCCAAACACTCATGGAAGAAGAAAATAATAATTGGAATTACATCTAATAAATTTTTAGAGCACCTTTAATGCATTTTCAAAACTAGTTACCAACTTGAGTAGGGTTTCAATGTCAACCCATTCTCAGTACTATCACGACATCCATGAAAATCAGCAGTTCAACTAAAAAATGTTGTCATTGAAAATTGAATTTTACGAATGAAAAAACAAAGAAACATAATGGAGCAACCACCACCACCGAGCTTATGAACCTTTCTGAGCTTCTAAACTTTACTCAGCTTCTGAACCACCATTGAACCTTCGCATTTGCACCCATTACTGAACTTCTGAACCTTCCTCTCTACTCTGCCATAACTCCACTGCCACCAATCCAACCACCAGCACACCCATTTCTTGAAAATTCATATACGTGCTCAAGAAGCTCTCATATCCATCTCCAACACCTCAACCCAGTCCCAATCTCACATATCCGAGTCCAAGAAGCTCCCGTCTCCGTCTCTTTCCCAATCCAAGCCTTTTCCGAATCGAATCGAATCGAGCCACCAAGAAGCCGCTGTCGAATTTCACAGGCCTTTCGGATGTTTCTCTCGACAACCAAGACCTCGGCCCCTTCCTACAAATACCAGCGACGAAGACCAGTCGCCGCTGACGCAACAGCAACGTGAAATTATGGATCTAGTCCGCTTGGTGGAGCGGTGTTTGGTCTCCAACGATAAGTGATTGGGGGTAGTATAAACAGAGGATTGAGGAAGCTTGACCTCCGGTGATGGGTTCTTGGTCTCCGACGATGGGTGCTTGAGCTTAGCTGGAGGACATTTCGTAGATCTGAAGCCGCGGAAACGATGGAAATGAGCTCAGAAAATTTGTGTTTTGGTAAATTGGGTTTTGAATGAGTTATTGAGTTAGATTGGATGTTGGATGTAGAAGAGCCTTTTTAGCACTGTGAAACTGAGAAGCAAAAATATAAAAGATTTTGTGGTGCATGACGTAAAGGCCTCAAAAGCCAAAATACAAATAAAAAGATGTTTGGTATAACTTTATACACATCTGTTCCTGATACTGTTATCATGAGATCTGAAATGGAGAAATTTTGGCTCAATCTTAAAACATGATATGATCAAAGAGAGAACATTTACAGTCATGGCCCTTGGAATTGTGAGGATTATTTTAAAATAGGTCTATGGATGAGGGAATGGGGGAAGCGCAGGGTTCATGGCCCTTGGAATTGTGAAGACTATTTTAAAATAACACTTAACAGTGCTTAGGATATGATTGATTATGAGAATTGAGATACATGGAACTTCAACTTTATTCAAACCTAGAATAAACATTTAAAATCAATGACTTTTACATTATAAATTCCATGTTATCATATGAAACTGATAAAATTTATTGAAATATCATTTATTTTTTATAAGATAATTAACTTTTTTATTCGTGTCAGCGTCAAGTTGATTGTTACTTTTGTTTTTGAGATGTTTTAGGCAAATAAAGTAAACTTTTATTTATACTACAAGATTTACAAAATTAACGGATAAGATATAAAATATGATAGCACAACGTACGAATATGAATTAAGCTCTAGAAAATATATA
>JAYMTA010001728.1:0-18880 GCA_036897625.1 Pelargonium cotyledonis
ATATATAGAGAGAGAGAGAGAGAGAGAGAGAGAGAGTACATTATTATTAGACTATTTGGAGGGAGTTTTTCAATTACAATTTATTGTCTTCTAATTGGATTATCACTCTCTCTCTCTCTCTTTTCTTTGCACCTCAACCCTCTCTAAGCAAACAGAAGCTTCTTCATTTGCAAATTTGGGGCTGTGCTCCAACCAAAACCAAAACCAAAACCCTAACTATCTCTCACTCTCAGTTTCAGATTCTCAATCTCAGCAAAGATGAAGAAGAAGACATTTTTGAGCTCGATCTGTTGAGCTTTCTCTCACTCAGATCTGTCACGTTTCCTCATTTTCTGTAACTATATATTTATTTATTTATATGTAACAGTACTTTTGTATTAATATGTATAGTTGTGTTCAAGATGATGTTGATGAGGGTTGTTCACATGGATATGGAGTCTCTTTCTCTTTCTCTGTCGCAGTCACTGTTTTGAAGAAGTAGAAGAAGGCAAGAAGCTGGACCAGTAACAGTGACAGTAACAGCAACAGCAACAGCTCCAGAATCGGCTATATTGTGGCGAAAATGTCGGAAATGCGAGTTTCTGATCCGAGCAAGCTACACCTGAGGAAGGAGCTTACTCAAATCCGAAAAGCCGCTCGAGTTTTGCGCGATCCAGGTACGACATCTTCCTGGAAATCGCCTCTCAGCAGCTCCTCCAGATCTGTTGCAGCAGTAGCTAATAGGTTGAAGAAAAATGGAGTTCATTGCCACTTGGATTCTCAGTTCGCTTTCCCAGCCGCTGACAACCACAGCAATGCGAAGGAGAAGAAGGTGTTCTTGTACAATTGGAAGAGCTACAAGTCGTCCAGCGACAGGAGCGGGGCCTTAGCGAAGAGCGACGACGATGAAGATGTTGCCGGATCGTCTTCGGCTTTGGGGAGTCTTGACGATGAGGAGGATAGTTTGAGCGATGCGCGAAACGGAGGCGATTCGAAGAGCGATGCTTACCTTGGAGACAAGCTCTCCTCCATGATCTTCACATGCAGTAGCAGAGATGCCACGAATCTCGCGGCTTCCATGGCTGCGCCAACGGTTAATCGAACAACTGGATTCAAGAAGAAGAAGAAGATCAACAAGAGTAAGAAAATTTCTATTCCTACAAGCACTCATTTGGATGCTTTATCAACTTTTCAACATAAGCAAATGGTTTTAGATAGATTGCTCAAGGTCAAGGGTGGTTCTGGTTCTGCTCCTGTTGACCATTCTGATGATTATGATGATACTGAAGATTACTCGAACTCTGAAGATCTAGGCAAGCTTTCCGGGGCATCCCCATTGTTGTCAAAACTTAAGCAGCAAAAGAATTGGTCTCAATCATCTTCTAGACTATTGAAAAATAGCCGGAAAGATGATTCGTCTTACACCTATAGCACCCCAGCATTGTCCACAAGTTCTTATAATCGCTATGTGAACCGTAATCCCAGCACCATTGGGTCTTGGGATGCCACTACAGCCTCTTTAAATGATGATGATGATGAGGTTGATGATCATTTGGACTTGCCGGGACGCCAAGGATGTGGGATTCCTTGCTATTGGTCAAAGAGGACTCCAAAACATAGACTATGTCGGAGTTGTTACTCTCCTTCACTTTCGGATACTTTGAGGAGGAAGGGAAGTAGCATCTTGTGTGGAAGGCAGAATATGTATCATCGACGCCACCAATCATCGTCAGGTCCTAACAATCGGAGAATTGCTTCTAGAAGTGCTCAGGGTATTCTCCCGTTGCTTCCTTATAGCGGGGATGTCAGAGGGGGGTCGTCTATAGGGACAGGGCGTAGTGATGACGAGCTTTCTACAAATTTTGGGGAGCTAGATTTGGAGGCTTTGAGTAGATTGGATGGAAGGCGGTGGTCATCAAGCTGTAGGAGTCAGGATGGGCTAGAGATTGTGGCTCTAAAGGGGGAAAGAGAAGAGGAAGGTACACCTGAAAATATTAAGAGTTTGAGCCAAAAATACAAGCCAATGTTCTTTGATGAATTGATTGGGCAGAATATAGTAGTTCAGTCGCTCACAAACGCTATTTCGAGGGGAAGAATTGCCCCCATGTATTTATTCCAGGGTCCCCGCGGGACAGGGAAAACATCAACAGCCAGAATTTTTGCTGCTGCTTTAAATTGTCTTGCTACAGAAGACTCGAAGCCATGTGGATACTGCAGTGAATGCACTGATATCTTCTCTGGCAGGAGCAGGAATCTATTGGAAGTTGATGGCACTAATAAGAAGGGAATTGATAAAGTCAGGTACATTTTGAAAAAACTCTTGGCAGGTCCCCCATCTGCCTTTCCACGATATACGGTATTTGTTATTGACGAGTGTCACTTGTTGCCTTCAAAGACATGGTTGACATTTCTCAAGTTTCTTGAAGAACCACCACAACGAGTTGTGTTCATGTTCATAACAACAGATCTTGACAATGTGCCTCGTACAATACAATCTCGGTGTCAGAAGTATCTTTTCAACAAAATCAAAGATGGTGATATCGTAGCCAGGTTGAGAAATATTTCTGCTGATGAAAATCTGGACGTTGAATCAGATGCACTGGATTTGATTGCTTTGAATGCAGATGGTTCACTTCGTGATGCAGAAACTATGTTAGACCAGTTGAGCTTGCTCGGGAAAAGAATAACTACAGCTCTTGTAAATGAACTTGTAAGTAGCTATTATTGATTCTGTTTCAAGGCCAGAAAAAAAGGACTGTTACTTAATGTTGATAACTAGTCAATGCTTTCTTATGTTTAGAGAAACTTTAATTGATGAATTGTCTTCTCTATAGGTGGGAGTTGTTTCAGATGATAAATTGTTGGAACTTTTGGAGCTAGCAATGTCGTCAGACACATCAGAAACTGTGAAAAGAGCTAGGGAGTTGATGGACTCTGGAGTTGATCCAACAGTTTTAATGTCTCAAATGGCCAGTCTTATTATGGACATCATAGCTGGAGCATATAAAATTGTTGATGCGAAGAATTGTGATTCAGCTTTCGGTGGACGAAGTCGTAAGTGCCAGCCTCCTTTGTTTTCTATTATTGCTTCTTCAAATTTATATTCTCTCGAGAAAAATAAGCTAATACATTGTAAGTATAGTGTTTCTAACTTGATATTTAGCACGTTGGATTTGTGGGATCAGCAGGAAGGATAAGAGTAGGAATGAAGCTAAGTGACCCTGTGTGGAACATGTGAGGGAATTCAGTTAGGCGAAACTAAAAGTGCTAGCATATATCTAAATAGCACAAATAGAAGTAATAAGAAAATATATGATAATGCATAACATGACTTCATGGAGTAGATAGTATGGAGTGGAGGGGGTGAATACGTATAGAAGATCCAATGACTCTTTTTATTAGGTGTGAACCATCTGGTTTTATCTGAATTTGAGCCGTATAGTACCACAAGGGTGGCAAATCTCTCCCTACCAAATTTTAATGCAACCATATGCAATGGGTCTCTAATTCGAGACCTCGGGTTAAGATAGAACAACTCCAAGCTAGTTGGTCCACACAGTTGGTGGTTAGATCCCTAATGACTTTTGCTAAAGGATCATGCATTCGACCCAGACTTTATTTCATGAATGACATGATTGTTATTCCTGCTGCTTCTGTATTTTTAATATAACATACACTTACTCAACAAAAAACCGGGAGTAAAGAAGTGTTGGTTAAACTCCTTTTCCAAGTGCTCTGTGTGCTTGTGTTTTTAAATGTTGTAGTTTCTATCTTTATGTATTTATTGAATTAATTGCCTTTTTCCAGTGACTGAAGCAGAACTGGAGAGACTAAAGCATGCTTTGAAGCTGCTTTCAGAAGCTGAGAAACAGATACGGGTTTCAAGTGAAAGATCAACATGGTTCACTGCCACTCTATTACAGCTTGGTTCGATGACTTCATCAGATGTTACTCAGTCTTGCAGTAGCCGAAGGCAGAGCTCTAAGACAACCGAGGAAGATCCATCAAGTGCATCACGAGAAGCTACATCTTACAGACATAAGTCAGATGCTCAACACATGCCTCGGAAATCATCTTCTCCTGCTTCCTTGCAGAAAGCAGTGAATGGAAATTCCAGCCACCATGTGGACATGATGCTGGCGATTGAGGGTTGTAGTTTTAATTCCAAGCCCTCCCATGGCCGATTCATGAATGGCGGTGTCTCTTCTGCCTCACATGATGACGCAATGATTGAAAACATTATTTCTAGATGCACAAACTCGGACAAGTTGGACGATATCTGGGCGCGGTGTATAGAAAAGTGCCATTCCAAGACACTAAGACAGCTGCTACATTCTCATGGAAAGCTTTTGTCTGTGTCGGAAGTTGAAGGTAAACCATTTAGCCTTTTCCAAATTCATCTTTTCTTTTGCTATAGAAACACCCAGAATAAATATTATGCATGTATTTTCTGCATATATAGTTCATTATTATATATGTGCCTAACAAATATATGGAAAAAAAATCCCAGGTTATTTTAGTGCTCTACTTCACAATTCAGAAACATAATAGTTTTTTATTATTTTGTAAAGTCTCAGATAATACTCCTTAGCTCCCATTATAATTCTCCTCTTTAGTGTTTTACTTGAAAAGACTGTGCCGGATACATATTTGCAATTGAGATTCTAATTAGTTGCTGAAAGTCTGGATCCCCCCAAATCTCCCATTTCTATATCTTCTCCCTGCATCGTGTTGGTTTTTATTAATATTATTTTATTCGATTGATTTAAGAGCTTGGCCTTTCGGAAAAGAATTAAGGTAGCATTTAGATTAGAATTTTTGTTCAGGAATGAGAATGGGAATGAGATTCCATTTCAGTTTGAATTAGGACATTTTGGTCATGAAAATGACTTTGGAATGTGAATCTCATTCTCATCCTCATTCCAAAAATCCAAACGCTACCTAACTAGTCTTGACACGGTATATTAGGAAGCAACAAGCTCTTAACATGGCTTCTATTTGCTATTCATTTTGTTTGATTGTGACAAGGATCTACTTTTCAGGTCTTTTGGTTGCTTATGTTGCGTTTCGTGATAGAGATATTAAAAGCAGGGCCGAGGGGTTCCTTAGTAGCATCACAAACTCAATCGAAATTGTTTTGAGATGCAATGTGGAGGTTAGGATCATCCTCTTGCCAGACGGTGAAGCGGAAGGTCAAAAGAGAACGGGAAAGACGGCCGCAACTGAGAAGGAAAAGAAGGGAACTCATACCGACGCAAATGGAGGAAGTGTAAATGCTGAAAACGGATGTGCAAAAGAGAAGAGGCAGGAGATCCCAATGCAGAGAATAGAATCTATTATCCGTGAGCAGATGTTAGAAACTGCCTGGCTCCAAACCGAGGACAAAAACACGCCAAAGTCGTTGAGTCGTTTGAAACCCGAGAAGAATCAGGTCTTGCCACAAGATGGAATCTGTCATCCAAATCAAGCAGAACCCGTGAATTCATCGGCGCTGTCGTCTCAACATTGGGAAAATGAACTAACACATGACCTCAAGGGTCTGAAAATTAACGAGGGAAGGGCTCTCCCGAAGGATCAGATCGGTAAAAGGGTAGATCATTATGCCATGTCCCCGAGTTTGTTGCATGATAGCAGCATAATGGGCATTATCAACAAAGATAACCTGTGAGTATTTATTGCCAATTTTGTCATTTTAAGTTTTGGGTTCCTTAGAGGGTGTGGTATAATCATAATTTCTGAAATGTGTAGGCCCTATTTAGTTACTCCCTCCGTCTCAAAATGAGTGTTCCCTTTGTCTAAATTTTTTGTCTCAAAATAATTGTCATGTTTCTATTTTTAGATTATTATATTATTGTTTTTCCCATATTATTCTTATCACTCATGCACGTGAGCAGATCTGCAAATGGGGTGTAGGTGAGAAAATGAAGGTAATATTGAAAACACATTAAATTATCTGGTAATTCTTAGTTTTTGTAAAAAATGGAAATAAGACACTCATTTTGGGACGGTCGGAGTATTAAAAACAGTCCATTACCATTTTCTAGGACATATTTTCGAATATTTGAACCGTCGAGAGATATTACTCTTTAGGAAAAGACTCCTAGCTTTAATCTCCAACAGCCATGGGAAATGAAAATGACAGTTCTTGTTATATCAACCCAATATGTTTTCATGTTCCCATCATCGAGAAAGACTATATTTCATGGTGTCTCTCGGCTTTATGGTACTTTGAATTGTGTCAAATTTGCTTCATGTCTTGTATTTCTTCAGGGGATATGAGTCTGGGTCAGGAGCCAGAGGTTGCAGTGGACTTTTCTGTTGGAACAACAACAAACGTCGTAAACAGGCAAAGGTACGCTATTTCTGCATTTCCATAATGCTTCGTATTTAGGCAGTGTTTGTGGTAAAGAATATCGGAATTGGAATCAAGAGTCGGAATGAGAGTGAGATTCCCATTCCAAAGCCACATTTAGAGCCGTGTTTGGACTGCCTAATGTACGCACACACGATTAACTATTCGCGATGACACGCCCAACATGCACACTACAAAGGTGTACTCTTGTTTCTTCAATCTTCATCATAACTTGTATGTTAGTCAACATAATGTTAAAAAGTGATATTTGATTGTATCGGGTCATGTCATGCCAAGCGAGATGGGGAGTGCCATGTCGTGCTAATCGTGTCATGTTGTGTCGGCCCGACTCATTTAGCTAAACGTGTCGTGTTAACCCGTACAGGAAGTCAATCTTAAACGAAGCATGCACATGCTCACGCATGAGTTGCCAACTCTATTATTCATATTCCAAAAAGTTCCAACCCGAACACAAAGAATATTCTTATTTTCAATTCTCATTTTGTTCATAAACAACAGGTAAAAGGGACTCCAGTTCGAAGCCGGAGAGGTGGAAGGTTTTCATTGTTTGGGAAATGTGGGAAATCAAGGAAAATGGAGAGCAGATTAAGGAGATAAAATGGAAGAAGAAAAAAAATCACAACTGAAGACTCCCTGGTCTGCTTAATCATCATCATCTACTTCACCTATTTTTCTGTATTTATTGTTCCAAGTTTAGCTATTATATTACAGTAATTAATTATTGGCTCAAGGATGAGAGAAAGCTAGAGAAAGAAGAATGTAAAGATTATTCAGTCTAACCATTTGTAATTGCTTTGTTTAGTTCCTTCAAAAGTTATGATGATAGTGATAATAATAAACTTAACTTTAGATTATCTTTGCATTGTTACTCCTTTATGAATATTAAAGGTATTAACTATTTCCATAAATATTTTGTGGTATGAACCAGAGCTGTCAAGTCGGGTTTCAGACATAAAATACACCCAAAGTTTCACACGATAAATTGAAAGTTGCTCGTGCTGAGTAAAAGTAGGGTCGGGTGGGAGGTACCCGCGGGTTTGGGTTCAGGTTGAAGTTGCTGCCTCTAAGAACACCGAAATGTGGCAGGGAACCACTTTTTGCCATCTCAAATCTGAATTTCTATTTGCAATCAAAAAATTGGGATATGGTGTGCTTTTATTCACTGTTTGTTTCTTGCAGAATTCGGAAAAGCAATCTGTTGAGTGTTGAGACAATTTCATGTGAATAGTTGTGTGAAAAATATAAAAAAAACTAACTTATTTTTAAAAAAATATCTGTATATAATGCAAATAAGCGCTATATGTTAATGGAATTGTGCAGCAAGACACAAAGCTAAATCAATGCTCACTTGGAAGAAGTTGTGCTTAATATTCTCTCAGCTAATAATATATCATCAGGGGTTGTAACCTGCAACATCCAAATTGATCCACGAATTATCAAGTCAGAGACTAACACAAACCGATCTCAAATTATTGAAAACCGACCAAAATGGTCTCAACGTTAACTTCCGTGGTATGTTGGTTTCAATCTTTGATATTTTTAACGTCAGCTAGTAAATCTGACAGTAAAACTAGCAGAAGTTAAGGTCAATGATCATATTGGTCGGTTTTCAATAGTCAGTAGACTATTTAGCATAGAATTAGTTCAGGCACCAAACTCGTCGGGTCCTGATGATTCAAGGACCACTTTGACAGTTGTTACTAAAAGATATACAATACGCTTTTGGTACCTTGATGTTGGTGTAGGATCCTTCGGTAATGTAGACCGGATGTTTAAGGTGCTCCACGATAGAAACGTCATCGGTTACTTCTAGACCTTCTCTGTGGGTTTATATGGTTAGCTCAGAAATTGATTTCCACTTATAATGTCGAAAAGAAAACATAAGAATCTGATACACATTGTTTCTCAAATTCACACAGCATTAGCATAATAATGGTATTGAAAGGGAACATCAAGACAGCAATATAAATGGTACCAATAGCTTCTCGTCAGATAGTTCATTATTGAGATGTATATCTCAATATCGGCTCAAGAGAGGAACTGTTCAGACCATACACTGATGTAACTGACTCCTAAACAAATGCAAACTCGAGAACCCGTACACATAAATTAATATGGGCACACTCATAAAGCAACAATTCAAGCACCCCAAACACCCGAACTTAAACCTACAGCTAGATAACAAAGTGCTTATAATTATTTAAGAATCCACTATTTCCACAATATATCTGAAAACTCTATTAGCTTCCTCTTTTATCATTTTCTTATCATCCTCCTTTCATTCATATTATCCCTACGCCAAACACTCTAACTCCCACTTCCTCATACTTGATTCTTTTTTTTTTCTTCTTTTTTTTTAAAGTGTTTACACTTTGTATGTAAATCATCAATTTCAATGCAAAAACTCACTCTTTCGTCATATGTTTTGCACATGACATTCTCTAGTGTCGTAAATATCACATATGAATCCAAAACTGTGGAGAAAAATTTAGAAAAATAGAAGATAAAGCGAAAGGGGAATTAGTTTATGGTTCTATTGAGATTGTAAGGATATTTTAGGAATTTAAGAATGAGAGAATGGAAATTGAGAAACATAGTTGTGTTTTGGGATGTCATAGTTGAGGAGTAATCCATCCAAATGAATATCCTGGTCAACTGAATGACGAAACAACGTAATAGTGTGTTAAACAACCTTAAACCTCAAATCGAAAGGCTACGTGAAGAATCAAAATTCAAAATATGATGAAAATAACTAGACATGCAGTCCCAAAAGTCCAACTGGTTTGAAATTTACCAAATTTGCAGGATACGATAAAACTCAAAATAAGTTAAGAAGGATAATTTAACATGAAGTAAGTACCTATTTACAAGTTCAAAACCTTCTTTCAGCAACCCGGGCTTGATGACCTGTACAAAACAAAGGCAGGCACAAACATGAGATTCTAACCCACAAAAAATTGAATGCTTTTTTTAGTATACCAACCTGTGGGGTCTGCATTTCCCAAAGTGTTTTCCTGTCTAGGGTTCTAACAACAAACGATTCACTGTTTGCCTGCAAAGCATTAGGAAATAATTTTCATAAATAATACACAGACGACTTCAAATTAGTACCAAATCCGAAATAGTCAAGATTATGGCTGTTTGCTATAGTTGATATGTACCTCTTTGATTGTAGCCTTAGCAGGAACGCCAAGTACTGCAGCTCCGTTTAGCCAACCATCATTAAGAACCTATATCAAACAACTGGTAAATGGAGCCCTCTTCTCAAGTGAAGAAGTGATACTTAAACATACAAAGCAATCTGGTAGTTTATAAGGAAAGCTCTGCACTTTTAACAAGTACTCCTCATATGAAATATAAAGATGTATTATGAAAAATCGGTGGAACTCACTGATGCACCAGTAAATGTGTTCCTATGAGTTCTAATATGCTGCGACAGAGCAGCTTTATTTTTATGCTTATAAACCTTGCCTTGTGAATGCATAACTTAGGGAAACAACTAAAACCAATTAACTAGACAAAAATAAAAGACATAGCCCAAACCTTTTCCACATCTTTTATCGATACCAGAGGTCTAGCAGAGTCATGGATGCAAACAAGTTCAGAGCTTAAATCAACAGCCTGTAAACAGAAGGTGTTTCTACTAATAAGAGAAAAATTATTATCATTTAGAATAAATGGAAAGCGTATTAACATTTGAAGTAACAGAAAACACCCTACTCAGAACATTACATACATTTTTGTAACTTTAGGAATAATACATGATAGGTACATTACAAAGCCAGGCTATTTCATATCAGAAAACATTGTGCACAGACCTGGAGTCCACTGAAAACAGAATCTTGTCTCTCCTTCCCAGGCATTGTGAATTTAAGGTCAACAGGAATCTTTTCTTTGTTATCTGAGAAAAAACCCAACAATTAAGTTTGAATAAATCTAGTTCAAAAATGTAGTTGCAGATAAAAAGATAAAACATAGGGGAGAGAGAGAGAACCTTCAAAAATGTCCTTATAAGAAGGGTCGCAAACTACAATGATTTCCTTTACTTCAATCATTTGAGAGAAAGTGAAGAGACTGCAAGAAATTAGCATACAAGTATGTTAATAAAATACATAAGAAACCATGTAAATAAACCAAAGAGAAGAATGGCAAACAAAATTATTATAGGTACAACATACTAATGTTCCCTAGACTACAAAACCAACAACTGATGAGCCCCACCAATTAAGGAAACCTTTGCAACAAGACCCCTGTATACACAAAACATGCTATCTCTTACATCACATAAAGCTCACAATGACAAGTGACAACAAGGTAATGTCCATTACTTTGTCCAACCCACACCAGGTACTTACACCTAGCAAATCTTTCGTAATAAGAAGTTGCTTATAATTATAACTACCAATACCACAACACGTGAATTGAACCTATGGCAATGGGACTATTAGCACATACTAGCTTGGAGTGCCTGTTCCCGAAGGACTAAATGGATCATTGCTGTAGAAAATTTCTAAGCCAAACTAGAGTAGAGGGAACAAAATGTCAATAGTTGAGTTGAGTTAAGTCATTTCCATTTACCTATACAAAGCAATTGGTTGACCTAAAAGCGGAAGATATTGCTTTGGCATGCTGGCCTATTTGCAAAAACATAACAAAACCATCATCTGGGTAAGAGAAAAGAAGAAGAGATAGAGCATGAAGAATATGATGTGCATAACCAGTACAACTGTAATGGGAAGTGGCATGACAAAATTAATGAGAATGCATAAAAATATAACTTAAAGCATGCCCCATTTTACATTAAAATAGTAGAAGACAATTGTAATGACAGTACAAGCAGTATTTACTTATCGAAGCTGAAAATCAAAATTATAAAAAGATAAGATGATGGAAAGAACAAGAAGGGATACTTACACCCATTCTTTTGCCCTGCCCTCCGGCCAATAGAATAACAGATACGCTCTTCTCTTTAACCAATTTGGAGCTCTGTATTGAATGAAACATACATTTATAAGCAGGAGCAAAGCGTTAAGCTTCCTTCAACCCAAAAACCTATGACAACAGCAGGGTCTTTCTGAGTTAGCTACATGCTATATATAAAGCTATACCACTACTATAGGGCACTTACCTGTATAAACCTTCCTAGCTTATAGATTCTAGACTTCGTTATATAAGATTATATACTTAACTATATCAAACTATGAGAAATTCCTTCAAATCTATAAAGTTACAAGAAATAAAGGTTTTAGCAAAATATCTCTATCAACTATCATGTGGTCACAATCTCCAAACTTAATCAATGCCCAGTACCAAAACATACTCTCACACCATATTAAATTTCCTCCAACCCAAAAGCCTAACCTAAGTTAGGTCTAACAAATTATCAAGTGGTGGGATACATCAAGCAGCAACTAGGCCTAGGCAGATGAATAGATGATAATGGAGTCCATATTGTATATGTAAAAGCAAATACTAACAAAATGGCCCTTGTCCTATCACTACTAGACCAATTTAGTCCCTTCACAATTTTTTTATGTTGTTGCTAAAATTGTCCTCAAACTATTATAACCAACCAAAATGATTCCGACATAAACATCCATTTGTTTCACTTATGCAGCACTAATTATAAAAAAATTTATAAAAATTACATTGTCCGCACTAACATGGCATTTAAACTATTCAAATCACTAGATGCCATGCCAACATTGATTGTGTAATTAATTTAACTTTTATTTATTTTTAATGCCACATTAGAGCTTATTTTGTCGTTAATTTAAATTTTGTATATATTTCTATGGAGTGTCAACAAAATTCATTAAAAAGATTACAGTACTTAACCTGTTATGGACCATTTCAGTCGGTTTTCAATAGTCGGGGGACCATTTCAGCCGGTTTTCAATAGTCGGGGGACCATTTCAGCCAAAAATTAGTTCAATTACCAAATTAGTCCATACTAAGATAAAGAGACAATTTTGTTTGTTTACTTTAAATTAAAAAAAAAAAAAAAAAAGCAAAGTAGCATTGACATCAAAATTACTAAACTACATAGCAATTAGCAACTAAGGAGCATATACACAACAGCATAAACAAATTCTCTTTTCACCTACCTGGATCGGCTCCCCAGCAATTGCTGAGCAAGAAACCCTCGATGATTTTACAATTGCAGCATTTCTCCTCAAATCGCTGCTACTGCAACCTGAACAGCACCAAAACTAGATAAATACATTGAAATTTTCCCTGCATCCAAACAATTGTTAAAGAACAAAAAAAATGTAAAACAACAGAACAGATAAACATACATGAAGCAAAATTCAATTACACAGCTAATAATAAACTCAATCACACAATTTCAACTCTAATTACTTCAAAACTGAGCCACAATCAGGAAAATCAAATAGATCATAAATTAACTGAACAGATAAACATATTCAATTGCACAACTTCTGATAAAATCAATCGCACAATATCAACTTTAATTACTTCAAAGAACGCTCCAAAATCTCGAAAATCAAATAAATCTTACAATACACACCTGACAATGGAAATGGAATGGTGCAGCTCGAGCGTAACCGATGAGAATCGCAAGGAGCTACTGATCGTCGATTATGGTGAAAACATGAAGGAGACGGAGACAGAAGATTCAACTGAGCAATCGCCATTTCTCACAGACTCTCCAGAACTCAAGCTTTGCTCGCTTCGCTTGAATAGACAGTGACTGTGAGAGAGTGAATGATCCGAAACTTTATAAATAGATTCTTTTGGTTCGAGCAAGACGAGTCCAGACAAAAACGGATAAAAATCACCTGCTTGCGGGCTTATTATATGTGGTGTGTATCCGTGACACAGAAAGAAAAAAAAAAAAAAAAAAAAAAAAAAGACAGGTTCTATTTAGTCATTGAACTATTCAGAACGTGTCGATTTAGTTTATAAACTATGAATTTAGTTTAAAGGTTATCCAATTGTTGCAACTTCATCAAAAAATATCTGAAACCGAGTAAAGTTAAGATATTCTGTCCAATCCATGGACAGACTCCGTTAATTTATGCTCATGTGTAATATTTTATTTGACGGATTTCATCCACGAATTTGACCGAATGTCCTGATTTGACACGATTTTTAAAAATATTTGGATTAAATTGACAGGATTGAATAAATTTTTAAAGTTTATCCAATCGTTGCTATTTCGTCCAAATGATATTAGAAACCGTGTCAAGTCAGGATATTATGTCCAATTTATGGACAGAATCCGTTAATTCATGCTCATATGTAATTTTTTATTTGACAGATTCCGTTCATGAATTCGACCGAATGTCCTAGTATGACACAGTTTTGAAAATGTTTGGATTTAAATTAATTCGATTAATAATTCATGGACTAAATCAGTATTTTGGATAATTTATGGACTAAATTTGATATTTTTTTCTATAAAATATAAACAAAACGGTTTGATTGTTTTGGTCTTCAATATTTCTGAGCCCATAGTTAAAAGCGTAACCGTAGATATGCATTTTGGGCTTGACCCGGCCCAGTTTATATACCAGAAAACCACAAAATCGAACCAGAAGCAGCCAGAGAGAGCAGTGAACAAGAAGAAAAGATCCAGAGAGAGAGAGAGAGAGAGAAATGTCGAAACCATTGGGGCCAACCGGAGAGTTCTTCAAGAGAAGGGACGAGTGGGTGAACCACCCGAAGCTCAAGAATCAGATCCGCCACGCTACGCCAGGTCTCGGCATCGCAATCGTCGCCTTCACCATCTACTGCATCGGCGAACAAGTCTACGACAGGTTCTACGCTCCTTCATCGTCTTCGTCTCACCACTCGTCGTCTCACTGATTCAGCCATATCAGGTCATCTCCAAACCCTATCTCTCCTCTTTGAGCTCAACGAATCTGAAGAAACCTAATTTATCTTATATTTCGAAATTGGTTTAAATTACTTGCTGTAATCTACTTTTGTCGGTTCAAATCGATTGCTAATTGAACGGATTTTATTGGTGTCTCATGTTAGGTTTTCGGAATCAACATCTCATGTCGAAGCTTAAGCTATATCCATTAAATTTTAATAAACCTAATTTGATCATATATTTTCAGATTTATTTCAATTACTTGTTGTAAACTACCTTTTCCCTGTTCAAATTGAATTCTGATGGAACGAATTTTATTGTTGTAGACTTTTAACAGTTCGAAGCTTAAGCTAGATTCATTAGTGCCTCATAAGAAATTTTAATAGTGTTAGTCATTCAAAGTCTCCATGTTAAACCACTTAGAAACCTAATTTGATCAAATGTTTTCAAATTGATTTAACTTACTTGTTGCAAACTACTTTTGTTTGTCCAAATCGATTTCTAATTGAACCGTAGTGCCTAATTTGTAACTTTGATAAACTGTTTGTTCAAATTCACCTTATTAATCAATTAGAAACATCTTTTGATCTTACATTTTCTAATTGATTTCAATTACTTGTTGTGAGCTCTTTTTGTTTGAAATCAATTGCGGATTTCATGGTTTTAGCAGGTCGAAGCTTAAGCTGGATTCGTTAGTGCCTAATTAGAAAATCAGAAATAAACTACTATTTCTTTCCATATAAAAATTCAAAATAATTAACAACTATCTTGTGTAACATAATAGTAGTAAGGTTAAGATTGTCTGGAAGTTATAATTTTGTTTTTATTTGGAACGAAATTGCTATAGGACTTGACTGAGAACTTATGTGAACTCTTGTTCTGACCTGTGCTAAGCACAGGACCTTAGATATTAAGGCAGTGTTTGGTTTAGAATTTCTGTTTGGGAATGGAAATCTAGAATCTTATGTGTGAATTGAAATTTGAAACATTTTGCTCGTGAAAATGTCTTTGGTGCTAGAATCTCATTGTCATTCATATTCTATTTCTTTTATTCCAAACGTTGCCTAAGTTTCTTATAAATGTATTAATGTCAATTTATGTTGCTAAATGTGACAAATGGCTACTGCAGATTGAATGAATTGTTATGTGAACTAGTGGTAATTATGATTTGACATATGTAACTGCTTCAAACCAAATATAATCACACAACTCTGACATTTTTGTCTTTCACTGATTCAAAATATTTTCATTGTTTTGGAATATTGATTGTTTGACGGATAACTGATCTTGCAGATGGAAGCTTGGAGGAAAGACCAAAGCTTGACGATTTTTCCTGTCAGTGCTCTTTTTTTCTCGTTTGCTTGTTGAATAAAAGGTTCTAGTTGACATTGGACGTGAAAACTGTTAATGCATTCTGTTATGTAAGTTGGAGTTGAGTTATCCGTTTGTTTATGCTGCTATAACATCAATGTATATTCATACATGATGGCTCAACTTTTTTGTTAAGTTTCCATTTGGCTAATTCTCCAAGTTGGTTTTCCTATCTTTTCGGCGGATGATTCTTTGATTTGAAATTATTTTGTGGGTTCAATTATGATAGCTTCTAGCTTAGAAAACCTGGAATGAGATTGACTTGTTCTTAAAGAATGAAGTGCACTAGGGCATTAGGGTTTTCATCTGCTTGCTTTGAGAATTTGGTTTTTAGTTATGATTCTTGCATAACTGAAATTAGACGAAGAAAGTAGTAAAGGGAGGGGGTACTTATGCTGGTGGGGACTTGAAAGTCGGGTAGACCTGGCAATTTGGACCCAAACCACGGGGCACCTGAAATTTGACCTGCACTTTTATGAGTCTGGTTGCATGAAATAGACCCAGTTATTTTCAGGTCATATCAGGTTTGGCATTGAAAAAATGCGGGTCGGTCTTGAAAAACAATCAACCAAACTTGAAGCCGAATTGGCAGCTCGTACTCATGTGGTGGATACAGGAAGAAGAGTACTCTCTTCGCACCAAAATGAGGGCCCACTTTCTTAGCCAGTCAATTATGCATAAAATATCAATAATACTCATTAGATAAGATGGTTAAATCTTTTCGAATTGATTACAATAAGAGCACATGGGTATGAGAAATGTTGAGACTCATTTTGGGACTTCTGAGGGATGCCATGAGGTACGCTTTAGATTTGCTTGAGTCGTTGTTACTTTTGATGTACATACGATTGTAACATTGCTAAATTGTGTTAGAAGCTCCACTTTTGTCTGTCCTGCTCTCATTAAGCCAATCTTTGTTAACTATTTTTCTTGTTCATATTATTGAAGCTTGCGTAAGACCTTGATCCATTTCATCGTCAAATTGTTTGTTGGGTGTGTGTGTGTGTATACACACATACATATAGTTTATCAGGTTTCGACTGTCTGCTTGTGTGATACTATGATCCCTCGCTAGTCGTGTCTTGAAAAACTATTTATTGTAAATCTTTTCGATTTGGGAGGAAAATAAGAGTGTAACTTGAAATATGTATAGTTTTATTTCCTTAATGCTAACTTACTGATTTACTAGTATAGCTCTGAGTGTGAAAGCAAGACTTTAAATGATGAAAGGATCTTTCTTGAGCCTAAAGGTACTTTGATCTTATAAAATTAATGAGTGTTCTATTTCTTTTGGAATATATTATTTGGTGTTTGTTACTCTTATGATGTGAAATATGAATATAAAATCGCATTTTGCATATTGGAAACTGTGGGGGAAATAAATATATATATGTTTTCCACCTAACCCAATTACTACTATTTCTATGACTTTTGTACCATGCATGTGGATACTTCTTTCTTTACTCTTATGTTTGAAGAAGATGATTGGTACAAATGTTTCAAATGAGCACTAATTTCGTGACAACACTTTTAGTGACAATAATTATTGACTTTTAGCTTCAAAATATGAGTTTGAGTAACGGCAACAACTTATTTTGGAAGTCACCAAAAGTAAGAATTTTTTAATGTCCCCTCCTAAACAATCTTAAGTTAACCATACAAATCATTTATTCTATGTAAACATTTGATTGCTTTTTTCCTCTTTTAATTTATTTTTATAGACATTTTATCTCTATAAATAATTGAAGTAGAGAACTCAAACAAAATTTTATCGAGGTATTCCTATTAAAAAAAAGAAAAATATTAAATGTACAAAACTTTGTACAAAATGACGTGACAGTATATGTGGCATGCGTTTATTTTATATTTTTGTGATTTAAAAATAAATTTTAATAATAAAAACCCGACATATGATACCATCACCTTTTCATGAATTTCTGGCGCGAAGCGCCCAGTTTATAAGACACGACGTATATGTGGCGTGCCAACTCATTAATAAATTAAATGATGTGTCAAATTTCATTGTATGACACATCATTTTGTACAAGTATTTTTGTACAAAATTTGGGACATATAGCATTACTTTTAAAAAAATACTAAATGTCCCAAGTTTTATACAAAATGACGTGAAAATCTACATGACGAATACTTATTTCGATGTTTTGTAGTTTAAAATTAATTTTAATGAATAACAAGTCGATGTATATGAAATCACCGTCCTTCCATGAATTTTTGGCACGGATCGCCCAATTTGTTAGACATATTGCACATGTGTTGCTTTGTAATTCAATTAAGTTATCAAAATAATATTTGATGTGTCAAATCCCATTTATTGATACGTCATTTTGTACAATTATTTTTGTATAAGATTTTGTATCTTTTTAAAATTTACCGTGCAAAGTTTAATGTGTAAATACACTATTGAATTTGCAAACCACTATTATTATGTTTAGATACATTTATTGATGGGAAATGACACGTATAACAACTACGTGAAATTAAAGTTCCTTTTGAAAAATGTGGTGCTCCACAAAATGAGGTATTTGTTCAAAAGTCAAAATAGTTATTCCATGTGTCTACAATATTATTTTTAACTGTTCCAAGTAGGAAAATAGAGATAACATTCCTTTGAAATGTATGGACCATGTCTTTTTGTAAAATAAAATAAAATAAAAAGCTTGTTAAGCACATGTTAATTCACTATAGACCTATAAAAGAGTGTTATTATCAAAATTCAATTATATTGTTATTGATCTGTCTTTTATTTAAATGAACGACTCAAAATATTGATATTGGAAATAAAAGTCTCATAGAGATATGTTGAAGTGGGTGTTGTCACATATTAAAAAAATATAAAATTAAACGACTACATATAATGATGCAAGTGAAATCCTACTAATAAGATTGATTTTTTAGTATGAGAAGCTCAAATCATTGTATTTAACCCGTTATTGAAATTTAACATGGTAGTAGAGCTGATTTTGATCTAAGCCTTGGCCCGTTTATGTTGCCTCTCCTTGTGGTCTCTGGCTCGCTTGCAGATGGATATGCCTACACGTGACTATGTGGGGGAATGCCGATTTATAAAACTTGCGAGTGTGCACGTGTCGAGTCCGCTTACATATGGATATGCACGTGTCGAGCTCACCGATCAAATAAATTTACGTTGACACTTCATAGTGTTCTAACATATTGAAGCAGATGAAGTGATTTTTTTCTTAAGGTGTTGCTAAACTCAAAACAATCAATGTGCTATGTTACCAGGTTGAGAAAAATGCGAGATAGACGACGTTTGGTCAATTGGTGCAAATAAG
>JAYMTA010001729.1:0-18872 GCA_036897625.1 Pelargonium cotyledonis
ACCTTGCTCTCTGCTCGACGGAGCCGGCCAGTGGACATCACGGAGCTCTCTCACTCTTCAACGGGTCCAGATCTGAGAGGACGCCATGGAAGATCGGAGCTTGACGACCTCACGGAGATCGGAGCACGACGGCCTCGCGGAGCTTGACCTCGTTGGAGCATCGCCAGTAGCGAGAGGTTGAAGACGCATATCTTTCTCTTTTTCATTTTTTTATATTTTTTATTTAATTTTTATTTATTTATTTATAAAAAATGAAAAATGGGGGTATTTTGATATTTTTAACGTCTAACTGACGGTGTTATGGACAGAACAACAATTGCATAGTTTAAGGTAATCGAAAGTTAAAAAGATAGTTTAGAATGGTAAAGTGCAAAAAAGTGATAGTTTAGGGTAACCAAGATTGAAACAACAATAGTATTCAACCAAAAAAAAAAAAAAACTGAAACAATTATGAAGGTATAATGTTTGTAGTTTTTAGCGAAAAAATTAATAATTTATTACCTAAAATCGAACGATAACAAATACGATATAAAATTAGAGACTATAAAACCAACTCACTCAGACAAATATGACCAAAAAAACGAGAACTTAGGTAACTCGTGGACTACATGGTTCATAGACCAACCCACGACAAAAAATTGACTCTACCAAAATGAGTCACATTGACTAAAATATAATGAATTATCAAATCGAAGACATTGTTCTTCATCTTGAATAATCAAGTTGAAGAATATGGAATCCTCCCCCTTGCCTTGAAGAGCACTAACAATCGACAACAATTATACTTTGAGCTTAAGAAGGTCATGTGAATGACTCTGTCAACCACTCGTTGCAAGTTGCAACCACGAGGTCTTTTTTTTCTTTTTTTCTTTTTTTGATAAACAATCGATATTTTTTTTATTAAATGCGAAAGCAATAAAAAAATTATAAAGAGGTCGTCCCAAAAACAAAGCGGGATTGGCTTTCCATGAACCGAAACTACCAAGGGGAACATGCGAACCTAAAAGTATAGGGAGCAAGTAGTATGTGAGACTCAAAATGCGAGTAAAATTGTTCTCCTTCGAGATTAGCTTTCCTTCGAATACCATTGCGTTGCGAGAAATTCATATAAACCAAACAGTGATCAAGCACAACACACCCCATACCTTTGATTGTCTTGTCGTGCCTGTGAATCTCGACGACCAGGTGAACAGTGAGATGCAATTTTCCGGTAAGACGAACGTGCAAGACCACCATGCGCAAACACTATGCCATACCCGGAGAGTTTGGCTACACGAGAGGATAATATGAGTACAATCTTCTTGGCCTACGTCGCATAACTTACACACAGAGAAGACCGATGTTGGGATCACACCGTGAGATTGAAGAAAAGTCATGCTCGGAATGCTATTGAGTGCGGCGAACTAAGCAAAACTTTGTATCTTTGGCGGCACACCGGCTCTCCAAATCAACTTGCCATATGATTCAGTAGCAAACTCGGAAACTAATTCGAGTTTATAACATAAATATTATTATATAGCTTATAACATAAATAAAAATTAATGGTGGTCAGCGATTTCAAAGGTTTGACACGCGGCCCGTGCGGGACTTTTCATTTGGATTCGTTCAGACACACAGTCCGCTTCAACTGGTCTATGTACTTGTACAAGGTTATCAGCAAAATAAGAAAATTTTCCTAAATCTTAACCTTACTACTACCCGTCACCATCATTCACAAAAAATAAAAATTATAATCCAAGTTTAATTAGAAACTTATTATATTTGGACAAAGAAAGTGAATAATAAGATGACAACAGAAAAATTATGGTTAGTCATACATTTTGCAATCCAGCTAGTTTTCATTAGATAGTGTATATAGTCATTTAGATAGTTATAAACTCGAAAATTTGTTCTAAAAACGCTGATAAGGCAGATAGATTATATAGATAATCGATTCTAAAAACGCTGATAAGGCAGATAGATTATATAGATAATCGATTCTAAAAAATTACCTAGGAGGCAAGTAATCTGTGAAGTCCATGGTTACTTCGACTTTGGGCCCCTTTGGTCCGGTGATGGTCTTCCTTTGGGGATACAGGACTTTGTCGTGGTATTCCACCCAGAATTCTACTGATCCCCTCGCAATGACCTCACCTCCACCACCCAAACGCAAGTCTACTTCAATTTCAGTGTGTGAGCGAGTAGCTTTCTGTTCATTGAAGGCAAGAACAATAACTCTTGATCGAGGTAGTGGAAATTTGCTTCCCGTTGAGACCCGGACACCATCTCCATAGTCTTCAAACAGTATTGTAGTGCTCGAACAGTCAACCAAACCCAACTTACTCCTGAGAATTTTAAATTTCTTTGCTCTGTCAGTTCCGGTCACCACCATCTCTTCTTCTTCTTCTTCCTCTTCCTCCTCCTTTACATTTCGAATGGAGACAACCCCACGAAAACAATTCGATGAGCTACAGTATTCCACCATCAAGGGACCCATGTCAAGGGACCCACGTCCACGCTCACAGGGCGCTCCATGGTCGAATGGAAGGGCGACCACCGGATTGTTCCGGAGATGGGTTCGCCACTCTCCAAATCGAACAAATTGATGTCAAAGGCGAATTCACCAGAAGCGATGATGCCTTCATCTCCGGTGTCCTTCAGCGAGAGAAGGCCTCCCGGAGCTTTGATAAGCTGGGGGTCCTGTTCGCTCCGATCGTAGACTGTATGGCGGCCAAAGATGTCCTCGGTTACGATTTTCCCCCAAATCTTAGCGCGGCGATTTACGCGTATGGGCTCGATGCTGGCTTGGACCCACGCTATGCTAATCCCTCGACGACGGGGGTTAAGGGTCGAATGTCAGCTGTGGGTTTCGATTTGGACAAGTCATTGCCAGACGCCAGTGGTGAAGCGGAGGAGGAGGTGGAGGCGGAGGCGTTTGTTGGATTCAAGACATTCAAGTACGTGACGTATAGAGCAACTTGTAGGCTTCGTCACTTCCATAAATTTCTTAAATTTCAAAAGTTACCCTTCCATTTTGTATCTTTGTTAATTTGCGCACTCAATTTATGGACAAACATTTGATTTGAATTTTATTTCACGAATGTTTACCTAAACATTATTAAAACTAATTGTATTGTGTAACTAGAGCTTTTATGCCATTTTAAAATTTGATTTGGCTAGTTGATTTACGTATTAGACTTTCGGATGCAACTTATTTTATTGTTAATATATTTGTATATAGCATTATTATCATAACAAATGATAAAATAACATTGTTTTCGGAAATGATGTTTTTATATATCTCATATTCAAATATATAACGGTATTATCATAACAAATGATACAGTGTTTATATTTTTTAGCGCAAAAAATTAACAATTTATTACTTTAGAATGAAGTATTGAACTAAAACATAAACGATATAAAATTAAGATTTGAAGACAAACCTTTCCAAACAAGCTTGACAAAGAGTCCGAGAACCTATCTAAGTTTTGGGACATTCGATTGTGGATTAATCCGCAAACACAAGAATGACATTACTAAAATGAGGCACAAAAGCTAAACTATCATGAATTATCAAACCTAAGGCATTGAAACCATTTTTATCATTCTAAATAATCAAGTTGAAGACAACGAAATTGTCCACTCAACCTAAAGAGCACGAAAAAATGACAATGTTTGCTCTTAAAGTTTAAGACGACAACATGAATAATTTTGTCAACCAGCCCTCATCACCACGAAGTTTGCCATGTTATTCAGCAACAAACTTGAATGCTGATTCAATGGCTTATAGAGAACTACCACATTTCAAGCAACATTCTCCTACGTTGCAACCGTCACTATGGTCATAGACCTCTTATTGTCATGCGCACACACTAATAAAAGTAACTATAAAAATATATGAGTTGGTATTACTCAAACTCTAAGTTAACATCTCTAATATTGAGTTTTTGATTTTCATATGTTTGGATTTATGTAATTTATTTATAAATAATAACAAACACGCGAACATCTAGAACAACACGAAGAACATCACGTACTTAAATTTTAAGTAACTCGTAACCATTCCCACGGGAAGGCTAGAAACTAGGGGTATGTGACGAGGCACGGCAAGTCTTGCAAGAAACAAAGAAAAAGGTAGCGAAGAAGGGGCTAGAACGAGACAAAAAACAAAAAAAGGCCAGTGAGGCAACCAATAGGCCCTTCTGTTACTCCTGTTAATCAATTTCAAAACCCATAACCCATTTCATCTCTCTAGCTACTTTTTGATAAATTCTTCAGAATTGGGCTTCACGTGCCCTCTTTTTCTGACCTTATAATTCACTAAAACCAAACCAATCCAGTTGCCCCAAATGCAGAGTCACCCACCATCCACTTCTGCGCTTGCTAGCTAGCTCTTCCCTTCTTTTCATTCACCATTGAAAACATGAGAAAAAAACGAAAACCAACCCCTCTCTGCCTCTGCTAATTAACCAGATTCACTTCCTCTTCTAATCCATACCCAAACAATGTGTTACGTGGGTAAAGCAACCAAGATCTTCATCTTCATTGTCACCGTCCTTGTGGTTCTCGGCCTTGTCCTCGGTTTCGGCCTCGTCCGCCACGCCATCCAGAAGAACCATAAATGCTCCGGCGATTACTGTATCTCCGACCACTCTCCGCCTTTTCTCTACCCTACTCCAAATCCAAACCCAAATCCACCCACCTCCTCTCTCAGCCCACCTGGATCCTCCACCCCTGCCGACCCAGCTGCTCCCATCCCGCCTACCCAGCCAAGTCCACAGACCTCCAATCCCAGCCCGCCTCCTCCGGCTGACTCCAACGCCACCCCTCCGCCTCCGGAGGTCTCATTGTCCCCTCCGCCGCCGGACCTGACACCCCCACCTACAGTTTTGGCGCCACCGCCTCCGGTTGCTGCAACTGGGCAGGCGGCGGCGCCGTTCATCCCGCCGTCCACGGCGCTGGTCACTCCAGGTCCGGTGAATGCTTAGTTCGTTCTTTTATCTTTAATTTAAAATTGATTCTATTTTGCCATGGCAATGCTTGTTTTGTTGTTTTTACTTGGAATAATTGATTATTTTGTGTGTAAATTAGAGGAAGATGAAATGATGAGAGTTAGAATAGTTGGTTGGATGGTTGTTGGAGGTGTTAATGGCGGAATAGATGCATGTATAGAGTTACTACTTCTCATCTCGGATTCTCTTTCTTTCATTTCTCAATGATTTTTATGTCAAATTACCTACATACCCCCAAATAATCATCTCAGTACGTTAAAGCATGTGGTCTCTTACTTTTAACCCGAGTTTCCAATTCTGTCGTTCTTGATTCTGTAGATTGGTGGCAACTGGCAAAGCAAAGATAGCTAGTGCTAATTTACGTTTTATTCATCTACTATTCTATATTTGTTTGGCAAAATTAATGACTAACATTGATGACATGTAACACACAAAAGATAAGAAATACTCATTCCGTTTTAAAATGAGTGTCTTGTTTCTGTTTTTTATAAAAATTAAAAATTACAATATAATTTAGTGTGTTTTCAATATAACCCTCACTTTCTTCACCTACAGCTCATGTGCAGATTTGTCCATGTGCATAAGTGATAAGAGTAATATGAGAAGAACAATAATATAATAACATAAAAATGGAAACAAGACACTCATTTTAGGACAAAAAAATTTAGACAAAAAAGATACTCATTTTAAGACGGATGGAGTAGTATATTATATTTGACTCAAATTTGTGACTAGTAAATTCCTCTAAAGCATCATTATTCATGCAAACTTAACCTTAAAGGTCTTTAAGATTAAAATTGACCCAAAATCAAAAGCACTCTATTCATATTTCTTACAATATTATAATCATAATGATCGCAACTCACGGATCATTGTTTTAAATAAATTTCAACCAGCATGTGCACACCAGTAAGATTGCTAGAAATGAGGACTCAATATACAGTTTTCCTTCCATCCAAACAACATAACAACGTAGAAAGTAAGGAAAAGCTGTAAAAAATTACGAAGGAGAATATTAAAATCGGGTGTGAAGTGAATTCTTTAGAATAAATTTGTAGGTCAAAAGGTTGGGAATCTAATACAAACTGTTAATAACGGTAAATTAATAGAAAACCTGTCCCGTGACAAAGACAACCATACTGCCATATTGCTCTTATCAAAACTAAGGTATCTCTATCTCCAAGGTTGCACTGCCATATTAAACACAACACAATCACCAATTTTTACATTTTAGATACTAGCACCCCATAGGCCAAGTGGTAAAGTTTACCACTTAGGTACCCGTAGGTCTCGACGTTGAGAAAGCTGATTTAATTTTTTTTACTATTATTCAGTTTTAAAATTAATTGAATGTTATAGAAATTGTCTAAAACTAGATAAAACTAATTACTGCTTCAAATATACTGTATTTTTTTTTGGTTAAAAATTAATCTATTGGTAAAACATTCTAAAGTTGTTTTAAAATAACTTTTTTATCTGTAGTATATTTTTAACTGCTTCAAGTATTGGTTGAACAAGTCATCATCCAAAATTATTAAGGTTGGCAAAAAAGAGTACATAAGATGTCATATAAAAATAGAAAAGGAAAATCTTGATGCAGCTAGCAGCAGAGAATAAGAAAATGTAGTACAAATCATAAAAAAATGAAAGAGAGGAAGAGTAGAGACAATGAGATTCAGAGGTCATGTGCAGCAACATACTAGGTACAGATACAGCAGCTGGCTTCTTCTCCTCCTCCTCGGGATTCGTCTCGACCATCATGCTGCTCTCTCAATTATTCCATTTATGCATGTCTGCTTCTGCTCTTTGCTGTTCTTGGATCTTCTTCTTTTTTCTTTGCTTTACAATTATTTGTAAATAAGTTCAAGTTGAGAGGCAAAAATACGTAAATGTTTGGTTTTGGACTCTTGACTGGGATGTAATTTATTGTTGGGTAAGAGGTTAATTACAGCCCCCCAACTAGAATCAGAATAGGTTCAAGTCACTTGCGGTACTACGTAGCAAATCTCTCCTAGACCCTCAGCTCAGTAATTTTCAAAGAAGATACCTTCAAACACAAGTTAAGGAAAGACACAATGTGATAGCCAAAGATTGAGATCCCCCTTCAACCTTTGACTATCACAATGGAACAAGCCTCATATTATATATAGTGTTCATTACTATCTCTAGTAAATGCATAATTAATAATGTTCTATATAATCAATTCTTATGTCAAAAGAAAAGTCACCCATGTGCTAACCAAGCTTTCAATCTTAATTATAAATGTATAACATTCAAACATTATTCACAAATAACTATAGCTAATTAAGATGCAAGTCAAAGCTAAACATAACGTTCAAATATAATTTCAAGAGTACGTATAGGGTTTTATGTGTCCATCATGTTAAGCTAAAAGAAAGATTCATGTCAATTCAAGCTAAGGTTTCTTATGGTGAAGATATATGTCAATTCAAATTAACTATAAAGAGTTCATAAAAGTTCTAACAAACTTATGCCTAGACACGAAAATGAAGAGTTTATGCAAATTCCATTGAGAGAAGTGTTTTAAGAGTTCAAACAAATTTGGATTCTACACTCATAAATCTCCAAAGAGAAGATGTTCATATAATATAGACAATTGGGGCGTTTAAAAGTTTCCTCCTTGCTTAAGACTCTTGCCGATGGAAGACCTAAAAGATCTCTCTAGATTAAGTCACGAGACTCGCAAGTGGGAGCACTAGAGTCAAAACAACGCATTACTTAGATACTCTTGACTGGAAAATAATAAGCTAAAATAAGACTTGATAACCATTAACCTAAGAACTTGGGCTACAGGTAGGCCTTACAAAAAAGAGCATTCATCTCTCAGATTAAAATTAAGCTCCATGCATCCTCCATACACATTCTTAATAACGGACAAGTTGTGTACTTTTAAAAACAGAAAAAAAATCTCTATACTTTCTTTTCAAAATTTGCAGGACAAGATTAAAAGAATATTTGAAAATAAAATTCAACCATTGAAAAAATAGTACCACTATTAATTTGTTTCCACAAGTCCTATACATCAGTTACATTCTTGGTATCGAATGTTTATATGTTTTTAGAATGCACTGCATGACTAAGGAACCAAAATTCTCAATTTCATTCAACTTCTATTTTTAGTAACTAAAATTTGATATATGCAATAAACAATGAGTTAATTGGTAGGTCGCACAATACCTAAAATATATTTATTTTCTTTTAAAGGTACTTAAAATATATGTATAGTTTAAATGTGAAATTATTTTAAGAGTTTATGGACAATCCTATCCATGTACTGTTCACAACATATTTTAAGTGTCCACTATGCATTTTGCTAATATTGTATGGAGATTGGTTGCGTAGAATTTATTTTTATGTATGTGCGTGTGAATTGAGTGGTGGTGGAATCTTTACCTCAGCAATTTTTCAATTTTATTCGTCTCTCCCTGGGGCTGCTCTGCTCTCATGATGTAACCAATTGGGGTGTGTTTGGACAGAGAGCCTCATATCCATTGTTGACATTTCTCATCCTATCTCCAAATGAGATGATGAAAGCCATGTTTCCAAACAGATGGAAATATGATGTCACTGAGTAACCGAAACGAAAAGCCGGAAGGCATGCCTATACTGGTATGTCCAAGTCCAAGTCCAACTGGATCCGGAAGCAATCTCGGTCAGCTCCAAGGTTGTTACAAACACAACGCAACGTTAACACTAGTCTGTGCCACTCTCAACGCATATGTCACTTTCCCACCTTTTCTTTTCCATCCATCCAAACAGACACACATACTGATACACCTAACAATATAGCGGCCGGAGAGATTGTGTTGCAGAGAACAGCAAGGACCAACTAACTCCTAAAATGGAAATGGATTCTTCGGACAATCCCAATTGGCTCTTCGATTACGGCGTCATGGATGCAATCACCGATGTCGGAGCTTTTAACTGGGCGTCTCAACACTTCAACGTGGCCTCCAATGTTAGGTGGGTATGTTACTGTTTTGCACTCTCTGCTATATCCTCTTCTGTGTGTTTCTTTGTTGAAATAAAAAAGTTCGATTTTTTATAGCGTGTTTCATTTTCTGAGTGTCGAATGACTGAAGGGTTCGACCCAATTCAAGCCAAGTAGTAGTTGTTAAGCTAAGCTGAAGAATTGAGAATTTAGCTTCCAAATTGAATATAATTTGAGCCCAGTAGGCTTTACCATGTGGAGGTCTTGCTCTGTTTGGGAATTAGGAGAGTGGTGGATAGGCACGCACTTCGCCACTATTTCCTATTTGGTTCCTGGCGAATGTGAAAGGCACCGGAGTTAGTATCATCAGTTCTGCTTTACAGTTCTTGATGGAGATAGCATGTTCTGTTTTCCAAATTAAATACCTTTCCTTTGAGACCTCAAATTTAGACAACTCTCTTTGTTACCTGTTTTACTCTTAGCTGTCAATTTAATTTAAAAGCTATTAACTTTACCAATGAGTTAGTTTTTTTTTTTTTTCACGATGGTAAATTGATCAAAGGAGAAATGGAATCATACATTTAGTAATCTGATTTCGTTTGTTATATTTATCTTGGAAGGTCACAATACATGTTTGGAAACTTCTTTTGTGGCTTGTCTACTTATCTAAGAGGTTTTTGTTGTTTGGTAGAGGTAGAATCGCTTCTCTGGCTCTATGTAAGAGGACTGAATGTAGACGTTTGCTACTAGCAATAAGTCTGCCTCTGTTTCTTTCATATTAACTTCTCATTTAACATTGCGTACGTAAATAAATAATTAGCACAATTATTGTTTTTCTAACTTAGCAACATTAAATAAAATTGATGGGGTATTATAACCAAATGCCTGAACGTGCATTGCTTTCATTAACTGAATGTGACTAAATTAAAACCATGTGGGTTTGATTTAGTTATCATCATTAAGATAACCCAGAATTATTGAGACGAGCTATGCCAAGTGTAATCTTAATGGTAGATACTGATTTTTCTACTTTTGCATTGGTAAATACCACTATCTAATGGTTGAATGTCTGAATTTTTATATAACCTGCATAGAGTAATGCCATATAATGACTTTTGTCTTATAGATATCATGTAAGCCTAATATTTCCATGACTTGCACTGAGTTGCTTGGAACCTTTTGTTTCAGTGATTTCTACAAGTTTTATGACTTGTATATTAAATATTTGATATTGAGGTGCGAGACATCTACATTTACTTGTTTGATAATTTATTTATTTGACTATTATTTCTTTCCTTTTTTACTTAAACTCTCGGTACGAAGGAAGATCTTAACTTTATCTGTATGTTTATGCTGATTTGGTCCAGTATGGAAGTTGACTGTTCATTTGGAGATTCAGAAAGCAGTAAGGTTGTTGGTGCTCGAAAACGGTAAAGATTTCTTACCTCAACAGTTAGTGGGCAAGACGGAAACCTGGGGGGCCTTATTATTTGGAAGCTTGATTATTTTTATTCTATGGTTCCCAACAATTTGCAACTCCTTGTATCAAGGACATAGAGACCCCTACTCTTGCTCACTTTCTTGAGTGCTCCCCTTACCCTTAGTATCTTTATATCTTATATCTATGCATGAATGAAAAGAGGTACAGAATATAAAGTATTGAGATGTTACTACAATCTATAATAGGTAGCTAATTGTTTATAGTGGAAGTATATGTATTACTTTTTTGAAAGTTTAATGTGGAAACAAAATGCATAGAATCATCTACGTGAGAAGTGGAGGTGTTTGTATGGTGTCCCTATCGTCACAGTATGGCAGTAATGGCCTTTGTTTTGTGAGATTAACCTCTAGAAGGAAAAATTCCTAAGTGCATTAATTTTCCCATTTGATGTGATGTTTCTACTCAATCAAGATAAAACAATAAAAATGGGAAATCAATGTGAAACCTTGAGTGTTGCTTCTTGGTCATGATAGTATGGTTTGTGTGACATGATTCATGTAGTCATTCCATAGATAATTATGGTGTCTTTGCAAAGATCTTTTATCTGTGTACTAGTGCAGCAAGACAAAAGACCTTACTATCTGATCTCTTAGGCTCTGTTGAAATAAATAAAAAATTAGAAACAAGTAGCCTGAACTTGATCTTTATGTTACTACACTATCTACCTCCAGGTGCTGACATATTCAAACATCCATTAAGTTCTGAGTTGGATATTTTATTTGGTTAATTTCCTAGTTTATAATAAAAATGAAGATACTGAATTATCTAGAGGGTTGCAACTAAAATGAGTGGTTTTATAGTCTATCTCAGAAATTAATCTCAAAGCAACTTCTTTAGCAGGTAAACTGGTGAAGTATCAAACCTCTTATTAGGTGTTACACTTAGGGGCTGTTTTCTGCTTTTGCTACTCTCATTTTGTTTCCTAATTTAAGTGACAATGTTTGTTTGTTTTTTTTTTTTTTTTTTTTTTTGTTAGCTTGAGGTCTGAATCATTCAATGCATCTGGTTCGAAAGCATGCTGGAAGAAATTGCGAAGGGATAGGCTGAATGAGAGGTTTGCTATTTTTCTTTATCTTCTAATCAGTCTTGTGGTTTAATTCTGATGTCAAATTTGGTATACTTTCAAGGTTTGTGGAATTGGGGTCTGTTTTGGAGCCTGGGAAGCCACCTAAACTGGAAAAGGCTGCTATTCTGGGTGATGCTGTTTGGATGGTGACCCAGTTACGAAATGAAGCCCAGAAGTTGAAACAATCAAATGAGGATCTGCAAGACAAGATAAAAGAATTGAAGGTGCCAATCGGCCTCTGTCAGCCTTCTTAGAATTATTCTTTCTTTTTCTTAGAAGGATCAACTTCAATTATTTAATAGCTACTTCTGATGCAACTGATTTTGTTCACTTTCCTCTAGATGCTCACGATACATCTACAAAGAACTTATAAATCTTTATTTTTGTGGGGCAGGCTGAGAAGAATGAGCTTCGTGATGAGAAGCAGAGGCTAAAGGCTGATAAAGAGAAGTTAGAGCAGCAAGTCAAAGCTATGAGTGCACAGCCAGGCTTCCTTCCTCATTCATCTCCTATGTCAGCTGCATATTCCGCTCAAGGCCAAGCAGCTGGGAATAAGCTGATGCCCTTCATTGGTTACCCTGGGGTTGCCATGTGGCAATTCATGCCACCTGCAGCTATCGACACATCACAGGATCATGTTCTCCACCCTCCAGTTGCTTAAGTTAAAACACGCCATGGTTTGCTTTGCTTAATTGTGCTAATTAGAGTGTTCATTTGTTTTGTGTTCTGTCCTCAGCTATGTTTAAGTTGGTTTCTGGTAAAATTGAGAAACCTGATTAGGTGGATAATCTTTGTTTAGAAGCTGTTGACTGATATGGCTTTGAACTTATCCCTTGTAAAATACAATAAGAAAATGCTTTAGGTTTAACTAGATGAGCAAAGCCTGAGACCTATATGTGAGAAAAGCTTTTGCTACACCATATGCTATGTAATATATTTGCGAATGGTTACCCTGTGTGTCATTTATATGTGTTGAAAATTGAAGTAGGATACATTTGGCTATCTCTTATGCGATCTCCTCTATTACATGCTCTGATATGAAGATTTTTGTTATTTTGTCTCCTGTTTCATGTGTTTTTCCTAAGAAGACGGGTTGATTGCAATGTTATAAAAATCCGGACTGAACTGGTCGGTTTGATCCAATTCTGTAGCACTGGTTGCTGAAGATTATTGCATTCTTGAGAGAACTTGTAGGATTTGTTAGTGGAAAAGAGGATTTGTGGCAGTTTAACTGCTATAATGTCTATATCAAACTTTACCAAATTTCACAAGATTAGTATATATGATTAGTGGTATTGGTAGTTGTTGGCTTGTGGCAGTTAGATGATTTGGTTGTGGGACTGGAGTGTCAAGAATCCATTTTCATTTTCGTTTTAAATAAATGCAACAGAAAGTGCAGGAAACTTTACTCAATGAAATAAACTCATAACAGTACATTGTTGCTCAACTCAAGAATCTTGTTAAGATGCTTACAGGGTGAAGAACATCATCATTGCCAAGCCAGAAGCCAGTGTGAAGCTGAAGCCGTGTTTGTTAGCTGATGAGGGAGGTGGTTGTGTTGGGGAAAGACCGCTTGGAATAGGCGTGCTGGAAGGAGTTTCCACCGAAGGCAGAGGGGCTTCAGTAGATGGCACTGGGGGAGAGATCGCCGGAGCAGAAACTAGTGGTGATGGAGAGGCTGTAGGCTGGATTGAGGGAGATGGTGCTGGTGAAGCAGAGGTTGTTGCCAAGGTGTCCACTTGAAGCTTCATGCCTTGGCTGCAGTGACCTGGTGTTCCACAGATGAAGTATCTCTTCCCCGGAGATGAGAGTTTAATGGCCGTGTTGCCATCAGTATGCGACTGGATAGAGTTGCTCGCCAAGCAGTTGTCGTAATCTGACTTGGAAACTTCAGACACATCATGGTTTGGTGTGTACTTGAAAACTGAATATAAACATTAGAAGTCAGCATTGAAGCATCATATGTGTAGATAAAATTGAGTACTACAAATGTAACATACTGAGAGTGTCTCCAACAGAGAATGGTTGTGATGATGCCCAAGTTTGAAGGTCGGTGGTTGAATCCCAGCCGCCATTTGGTTCCCCAACTGTGTAAGTTGCAGCCATGGCTAGTTTGATGAGCATGGCTAAGCACACAAATGTTGTCATCATAATCTTGGCTCCCATTTTCTTCAAGATTGAATGTGGAAGATGGAGATTGCAGAGGAAAGATTCAATTGGTTTTTGGTTTGGGCTATGAATGAATGGTTGTGATGGTGTAACTATATATAGAGAGGGAGAAGAGAAGAGAAGAGAAGAGAAGAGTAGAGTAGAGAGCATTATTTGAAAATGAAAGATGGTCTTATTTTATAAAAGGTTGGTTTATTTGAGTCAGTATAGTACATACAAGCATTTTTCAAGAATGGTGGTGGCGTGGTGCTCTTGCTCCTCTTAAAATGTATGATTATGATAAAAGTAAGAGAAGTCAAGAAAATTGTTTAAGGAGTGGTTTCATGGGATCCATGTGATAGAAAGTGTAACGCGACTTTCTGGTTCCAAAATTACAGGTGCACCTAATCAATTATGAAAATGGAGCCACATTAGCTTGTTTAACCCTCAGATTTTGTATTACGTATAAAATCTTGCTATGTAATAATTAAAATTAAAATCTACAACTTAAGATTTGATATTTAATAAATATATTTAATCCATTTTTAAGGAGAGAAGAAAAATGGGAGCAGAAGAATTGAGAAGATGTTGAGTGATTCGGTTGGTTTAGGTGTACCTTAACCTTACCATACATCTGCTTCAATCAATTTTGAAAAGCTGTGAGCCCAAACCAACCCAAAATTCAAATGGGCCAATATATAGCCTAAATTTCAAAATTGAAACCATCTATGGTTAGATATTTAAACTACAAAATTACGAAACTTATATTGAGTTCAAATTGTGAGGTGTAATATTAAAGTTATAAGAGAAAAATCAACATTTAACTAACTTTTATTTAATTTTATATAGTAACAAATAAAAAATTTACGATAGATATAGTCATATAGATGAGTTAGGAGTTGAAATTACTTACTCTATTTTCTCAGTGGTGATGGACCATAACGCACTCTTGATTGAGATTGCTTGAATTTGGTAATGTCCAACCAGAATAAGATAAATTGCTTGATTTTCAGCCTAGCTACGTTTCATGTTAAGTATTAATTAATTAGATTAAACTCAACAATCTCGCACTTGCTTATTTTAGTTCGAATGTATAATAATATAATGTGGTTTGCTAGGCAAATCATTCAAATTACAATTATGAACTGTCATAAATCTGGGTTTCAACTTTTAATTAGGTTCATTAAACCGATTTTATTTATATTAATAAGTAATTAACTTGAAAACTTGGTAAGTGTTTTTCCACGTGGATCAGTCATCCTTTGTGGCTGTGACGTTATGTGCAAGTCCACCACCGTCGTCGGTCTAGACCAGAAAAGTTTGAACAAAACAAAACTGATTACCTACAATAAGTCAATCCAAGCTCTTAATATACTAATATTAACTGATTTATTGGTAAAATCCAACAAAGATTAGATCAGTCTTTTGTAAAGATTGAAAGTTTCCTAATAAAGTTTGCATCAGTAATATATCTGTTGATAATTATATACTCACTCCGTTCCAAAATTAGTGTCCTCCTTTCTATTTTGAAGAAAATTAAAGAATTTAGTTATTGTGGTATGTTTACTATTGTATTCTTATGATTATGTGATGAGAGATTCTAACTAGCTTTTTATAAGAGTATTATTGACAATTCATGCATAATTAACTTACTAGAAAAGAAAACTAGACACTCATTTTGAGATAAAAATAAAATTGAAACAAGACACTCATTTTGAAACGGAGAGAGTAAATGTTACCAAACTTCTAGAGTAGGCTTGTCCCATGCAACTTAGCTCGAGGCTAGATGTTCGTTTTGGTGTTGAAAATGTTTTAAAATGAAAAATATATCTTAGAAATATATTAAATAATTCAGCCAAATATTTTTTCATTTATCAATATTATGTTGACCCCGAAATGTTGAGGAAGTAGAAGGAAACTTGAGCAAGATGTGCATGTAATATAGTTGACAATTTGCGATCACCATTTATTTAGTCGGCTTTGGTTGAATGGATGAGTACACAGAGATTTGTCTTAATTTCAATAAAGCTTCAATACTATCCATTGTAGAGTCTTTTTAGTTGTGAAAACTGAAAACTGATTATAGAATTATAAAATATATATATAGTAAATGACATTTGTTTTATGACAAAATGTAATATTTGAAAAAACATAAAAATTATATTAGACTTTGATGATTAATATAAATTCTCTTAATTTAGTTAATCACATGTTATTCAATAAGAATACTATGATTGTGGCGATATCAAGTAAGTTTGTGGGAGTGTCCATGCATAACAAAGTATACAAACCCTAGTTGAAAAGAGCCAAAAGGAGTACTCAAGGAGCGATCAACAATATTACCAAACCACCTAGCTAGGGATAGTACCAAACCACATCGTGTAATGGATGGCACACATGCTATAATTAGCATTAGGGGAGTAATAATATATTAATTGTGTTATTGTAATAACACTTATTTTACGTAGCTAGCTATTTTATTTTGGCTAGTAATATTACATATAAAGTTTTTCTTAGAAACTTTAAAGTACTACTATTAAATATTAATTGACGAAAGGGTAAATCTCGTATCTAAAATTACAGCTCCCTCCCACAACTCTCCCACCTTCCTTACCATCACAGCAACTGGGAAGCTCACCAATCACACCATCAAGACACTTCTTGCAATCACTCCCCGAAAGATCCCTCGTACACTGAACCAACCCGTACAGTTTCGTCCCCTCCAGCTCCGTCTCTCCCACAGCGTACATTCTCGGGCTCACATAAGCTTCCTCCGCCAGCTCACTCAACAGCGCCCTGGTCTTCCCGTTGAACTCCTCAGCGTCCGTCACGTTCCGCAAGTTCCACATGTAGAACCTGTTCCCGTTATCGATCTGTCCACAGAAGTCGTAGTCGGTGTACTTGACAAGGCAGTTGTCGTACCAAATGACGGCGCCTTTGTTGGCCGGACAGCGCTGCCGGAGCTCCCCGCTGGCCTCCGCTACGCAGGCTTTGCAGTCTGGAGGGGACACGTCGCCCCGGCAGAGGCCGAGCCCGAAGGCTCCGTCTTTGCTGTTGGGTCGACCCGCTACGGAAGCTGAAGCGAAGCCCGTGGGAGGGACTTTGACGTAGAGGCTCGCCAAGAGCTTGTTGAGGTTGGTTTCGTAGGGTCCTGGGGTGGTGAAGTTTTGAGAGGTTGAGCAGAAGTGGAAGAGAGGGTCAGCGCCAAGAACGGCTTGGAGGAGGAGAGCAGAGGTAATTACAAGGAGATAACAGATATTGACCTTTTTTAGTGCCATGTTGATCATCAGCTGAATCAATGGTTATGGCTTGTGACAACATGAGCACTAGTCATGTATATATAGTGATGATCAGGAGAGGGCAAAAAGATAAGAAGATTAGACTGGTTGTTTTTGAGTTTTGAACTTGGCAAATATGACTGTGGACAATGATGAGAAGTTGTCAACATGGGCTGCTTTGGAAGGCACTTGGTCAAGCTACATGCTAATGCATCAGCTAAAATAGCACTATTATTAGTGGTACTACTATTGATATAAGGTAAAATCCAGGGAAGGCTCGTATAATTGCTGGGTTGATTGATCTAATTAACTTTCTAAAGAAGATGCATGTAGCATGCACATAAATTTCAAACTAAATAATGATTTATATAAATAGCCAATTCTTCGTCCATATATATTATATAGTATTCAGTATTTCACAGTTGACCTATATCATAGCCATAGAGCTGGAAACTTTATTTCAAGCTAACAAATTACTATTTAGCTTGAAACAATCATCATCATCTATAGCTGCCGGATTATATACGAAAAATGCTAAATGTCTCAAATTTTGTACAAAATTTTTTGTACAAAATGACATGGCAATTTACCTGTCAATCATTTATTTCGTATTTTTGTAGTTAAAAATTAATTTTAACGAATAACAACCCGACGCATATGATATCACCACCCTCCCATAAATTTCTGGCGCGGAGTGCCCGGTTTATTAGACCCACTGCACACGTGGCGCATTGTGATTCGGCCAAATCACCACTATAATATTTGATGTGTCATATTTTATTCATTGACACATCATTTTGTACAACTATTTTTATACATATAGCATTGCTCCAGATTTAGCATATTTAATAAGGACAAATTCAGTTGAAAGTCAATATTAGTTTTATACATGTCTTTCTCTCGTCTTAAGCTAAAATTTTAATATTTTGTAAGGAGTCTAATAATGAAAATCAAACTTGTGAACTGTGGGTTAAAAAAAGTATAGATAATATGTGATGTTATCTAAAAAATTATAAATCAAAACGTCAAATGATGACTTTATACGTGGCAGCCAAGTCATGTTGGCTCTCTCTTCACATGTCTTCTCGAAACTCTTCTTTATATCTGGCCCCCAGAGGCTTTCCTTGAAGCTTGAACCCACACAGAACGCAGCTCTTCATGTTTGGGCAAGATTTTATCGTGACAATATTGACTTGTGGGGGGCATCCAAAGGGTGTGCTTCCGAATTCGGGCACCTGCTCTTGGAGCATTTCACATAGATCTTGCTTTGTGAACGTTCCCCGTTGACATGCTCCCGAAAATTTATTTGTCAGCGATTATGAAACCAAAATATATGCCCCGGTTTATGAAACCAAAGTATGCCTGTGTTCATCGAGCCAAAGAGGACTTGTCTTGCGTTAACCTATATATGTATTGTTTATAGATCATATTATGCTATTTCCTTTAGAAATACTACATTATGATCTGATTTAATTTCAAACTCTAAAACCCTTTATAATCAAATTATACGATTAAGTAACAACGATGAATTCAAACATTTATTTTCATTAACATCTTATTCAAACTCCAGATTAATAACAATATGATAATATCAATAACCAAAAAAAAAATTAAAAATTTATAATTCAAATTAAACACCGACAGAAGGACGGACAGAGAATAAAACATTAATACATCAGGACTGTATAACAATTTGAATGATCAATTAGTAAGCACTTAGGCTACGTTTGATACGTATTAACAAAATAGAATGGAATGAAATGGAATAAGCATTCCAGCTAGAAAGTTTTTCTAGTTGGAATGCTCATTCCATGACATATGTTTGGTATGACTCAGATTTATTTTCTATTCTAGGTTGAAAAAATTATCACTAAAATTATTTTTATATACTTAGATGAAAAAAAAAAATCATCATTTTTTATGTTTAATATTT
>JAYMTA010001730.1:0-18867 GCA_036897625.1 Pelargonium cotyledonis
TGTCACCATTTCATTAAATGATGTGGCAAAAACTTAAGTTTTTGAATTTTTAAATCTAACTCTAAATTAATACCAACCCTTTCCTTTCTTCACCTTTTTATTTCTTCAAATCACACCCAAAACTCACTCACTTTATTCTACACAACACACCTCTGCTATGCTTAAGCATGCACACCGGCGAGCTTTCCAGATCTGAGCAAGGTGGTGTTGATGCATCTGAATGGAGGAAGAATCGAGGAATTCTGATTTTTTGTTAAAAATAATTTATTGCCTAGTCATCACTAAGGTTATTAGTTTTTTATTTTTAAAAGCCACGTCATCTCTCCCATGACTCAAAATTTGCCACATCAGCTCTATATGTCCACATTATTTGCCATGTCATCGATTTTTCTCCACGTCAACACGAGCTAGCACAGCTGGCAAGCCGTTAACGGAAATCCTAACGGAACCAGACGGCAGGTATCACATTTGATACAAAATAAAAATATAAGTATTTAATCTGGTGAAATTAAAGTTTAGGTACCAAATATACCTTTAACTCTTTAAAATGCAACCCAAACTTTGAGATGAAAGAAAGTGTGTGAGTGGGTGTGAGTAGGTGAGGTAGGTTTGGGACACAACATTACATAGACATCACAAGTGAACATTATGACCATACACTCTCGTTTACTTTTGTTGTACAAGCTACAACTACAAAAATCTTCACCCTTTACCACAACAATCATATTAAATGTACATACATTTTCTTTATTTCATTACTATTTGTTTTGATGTTGCCTTTTGTAGGTGACTTTAACTTCAAGCCTTTTAACTTTTGAATTACTTGCAATACTCATGATTAAATTAAACTAGGCATGATATGATTCGTTGTTAACTAATTAAAATTAGGCCCGAGAATGATTGGGTCTAGAGCTTAAAAAATTGAATCACACTAGGCATGATCGAGTTCGGGATCAAATTGCCATCTCTATGGTTCGACAAATTTTTATTTGTCATTTGTAAACCCGTCTTTAGGTTGACCTATTTGTTAGTGAACCAAAGTATCATGAAAATAAAATATTTTTGTTAGTAAGTCATACACAAAACATAGTGAAATTGACACACTGTTTTTTTTTTTTTTTATTGGTGAGCAGTTTCTTTTATTATAAACCCGAGGGTAAAAATAAAAATACAAAAGAAAGTGTTGTCTGAAAACCATCAGGCTAAATATGTTGACGGATTTGAGACCCACTATATAAGCGAAAATGAAATACAATGGGACCTATCGAAAGCAGTGATTAAAGAGTACGAGAAACTCTTGATGCGCAATAACGTGTCACCCACACTTGGAAACTTTTGATTAAAAACTAACCCATTTCTTGCCAACCAAACAAACCAGAAAGTGAGGAGAGGAATTGAATTCCATACTTTGTTAGCAGCTCTCAAACCTGTGAAGATGGAACACCAACCCGACAACAACAAAGCACAAGAATCGGGCAGCACAGACGGGATATTCCACCAGCTCAGGACGCCGGACCAGACCTGCATCGTCCACGGACATGACAGCAGCAAGTGAGAGCAAGATTCCAGCGCGGCATCACACAAATGACACACTTTGTGTTGTTAAAATTAAATAGTGAACTACCTACGATGACTTGACTTTTCATTGCTAAAAGATCATCTTTATTAAAAAGGGTTTTACTTAAGAGAAAAATGTGTATTAGTTGGCTGATATAACTTTATATCAGTTGCAGCTTAACCAAGTCAATAAGGTAATGACACCTCATCGAATTTCACTTATACCCACCCAAATGAATTTGTGGGAGCGGAGCGACCCGTCCGGATCCATGATTTTAAATGAAGTGTCATCACCTCATTAGTGCAACTGATATAAAGTTATATCAGTCAACTGATGCCCATATTACTCTTTACTTAATTATACCATTATGTGTAGCTTATACGAGACTTATTTCGCTAACTTCAAAACTCTCACTCACATGCGGAACTCATATTTTTCTTTTATCGGTAAGCTTGACACGTGCAAAATCAGGACCCTTTCAGATCGACACTCCCCTCACATGTATGCGTTTTTCTATCACACGTGAGTCGTTGCAAACATGTCCATTTGCAAGTGGATCAGAGATCACATGGAAAGATAACATGAACGGGCCACCTTCGTGACCAAATCATGATTAAAACATGGTACGATACCATATTAAATTTGAACAATGGGTTGTATATAATTATTTGCGTTTTCGCTACTAAAAAATCAACATTATTAGTAACGTTTCACGTGCTCTGCTGTATATAACTTATTGGTTTTATTTATCCATTGACGGGTCATGTAAAGCTCACGATTTGAATCCACATTCATACACAACTAAAACTTGATCTACAGTTTTTTAGAATTTAAGTCAGACAAACCCACATTTTCCATATAAAATCCAAAAGTTATCAAGTCAAATAAAACCCTAAACCCTTTTCCGTTCCGGTTTGAGTTAGAATTTCCTAACTTGAAAACCCAAATTGTCCGCTATAAAGTCAAGCAACCTAAGTATAACTAATAATATGCTCCCAAACATACTTACACTCAAAACTCAAACCATTTCTTTTCTTTTTTGATTGCATATAAGATGTCTAGAGAGAAATTGCGTCTCAGATGTAGAGCTAGTAAATCGGATTTTGGGTTGAGTTGTTAAACTCTATACGGTTCCCGACGCGAAGTATCTCAAGAATTGTTTGGGTTTTTGGCCCAATTTAAGTAGTAGGCACAAAATGTAATGTATTGTGTAGGTTTTTTTGATCCGATCAATAAATTACAAGATAAACATGACGCAAAAGTTGTTTGGATCATACAATAGTAAGGTCGGTGTATGTGCTCTTGGATTCAGTTTAAATTATTAACTCTACTCAGATATGACAAACCTACCCGAGCCACACAATTGACATGTAAAATCTGAACCAAACATGACCCGCACCTCTTTCAACTCAGGCTTATGTTAGAGGTCTCAACATGAACCCATGCAAAACCCGACTTAACTCGAAACTCGAATTGTCAATGCTAATGCAAAGCATGTTGCAACTAAATTACAAAACTACCCCTAACATCAAAACGACAACCAAATAGATTCCATAAAATATTCAAAAAATCTCCTTTTTTTGAGACTAAAATATATGGACTACAGAAAATTCCTCGATAGAGGAAGAACCGACCAAAGCCAGCCCGAAACGACCATCCCAAAGGAGAAGAGAACTGTCCCCAACTCACCAACATCATCATCGTCTTCTTCATCATCTTCTTCTTCATCTTCTTCTTCTTGTAGAGAGAGTTGGTGGTGATTTTCGTCGAGAGGCAGAGGAGAGTGACCGCGAAGCTCCTCGTCATCGGGAATGGAGGCAATCAGGAAACAGGCCACGAAGCTCCGAGAACAAGTCGCCAAGCAACAACAGGTTGGTTCGTCTTATTCTTTCCCAAAAAAAACCCTAATTTTGTATCATCTCTGTCCATCGGATCTATCTCCATATTCGTTTATCTGGTCAACACTGTAGATCTGTTTCACGATCTTAGTTTGTGTTCATCTAAAATTTCAATTTTTTTGTCGATCTCTGACTTCAATGTTGAATTTGCGTATTTGGGTTTTCAGGGATTTGAATGGTTTTTTGATGGGGAGCTGTAGTTTGGTTCTGTTGATTTTGGGGATGTGTCACATTTGTACTGTTAAGCCATTTTTTGGGATCTAGAAGCTATTTTGATATGATTATAGATGGAATAATAGTGCCAAGCAGTGCAAGAGATGCAGTAATTTGCAGGTGTGGCATTGTGGTTAGCTAAAAATATAATTTGCAGTATATGTTTGTTAGACCTGATATGGGAGCTTGATTTTAATGGGAAAGTGAGTATATAGGACTCTGAGAGATGGTTCTTGTGATGAGATTACATTGTTAGAGGAACAAATTTACCATTTTTTTTGTTCAAATATATTGAGGCTTATAGCAACTTTAAGTCACTTTTGGACTTTGGTCAATCTGGGGTACCTGAAGGGCATTGTCGTGTTTGCTTTAGAAAATGGGGAATGTGATCACTTAAGATGCAAATTAGACACGCCTCCATGAATGAGGACATGGGTTATAGTTTTACCGTATTCTCAGATGTGCTATCTTGGAATTTTCTTGTGTTGCTGTGGGGGATTGTATGTGACAATTGTACTAAATGAAGAGGAGGATTCGTTTTAGGATAGCGTGCTCATATGAGTGAGCTTAACTAGTAATGCCTTTTTTTATGCCTTCAAAAAGTAAGCATAATATGAGTAAATACTTGCGAGAATATTGTTCTAAAAATGCTTTTTTGACATTGTTCCATCAATTTGTAGGTCTGTTTTATTTTGCTTTCTCAATGTTATTAACATCTTGATGCATTTTTAGTTATATTGGTTGATTCAGTTAAGGTTGTGTTCATGTATCTGTGTTCCACTTTAGGCTGTGCTCAAACAGTTTGGGGCTGGAGGATATGGCGGATCAGAATATCTAGTTACTGATGAGGCCGAACTCCAGCAGCATCAGAAGCTTGAGAAGCTTTACATCTCGACACGTGCTGGCAAGGTTGCCTTCACCTCTCTCTCTCTCTCTCTCTCTCTCTCTCTCCCATGTTATTCTTCTACTAAAAGACATTGATATTTATTTTTCAGCATTATCAAAGGGATATAGTTCGTGGTGTTGAAGGATATATTGTCACCGGGTCTAAGCAAGTTGAAATAGGTAAGCTGGTGGTGTCATTTCAGAATATAGTAATGTACTTCAATCCTTGTGTCTAGAACTTGAATTTAATATTCTCGTTGTATGCATTCATTCAATAGGAACAAAGTTGTCCGAGGATAGCAGGAAATATGGTGCTGAAAATACTTGCACTAGTGGTAGTACGTTATCAAAAGCTGCACTAGGTTACGGGCGTGCTCGTGCTCAGATGGAGAAGGAGCGTGGAAACCTGTTGAAAGCTCTTGGTACACAGGTAAATTTGTCTATTCTATTTATTGTTAAAAGAGGAAATGACCTCACTAATGAATGCATGTTTCAACTTGAGTTTTCTGTTTTTAGTTTGGGACTCGATGTTGCTTGATTTTGGTTTCTTTTCTTTGACTTGCCTGTAAAGTTATTTCTATTTATTTTTTCCCGTTTAGTTAAAGTTTTAGTTGTGTGTTTTATTTATTAGGTTGCAGAACCATTGAGGGCTATGGTAATGGGAGCACCACTGGAGGATGCTCGACATCTTGCTCAGCGCTATGACCGAATGCGGCAGGAAGCTGAAGCTCAGGTATCTTAGATACATGATTATTATATTTGAATTTTGGGGCCTATAGGTTTTCATTAGGAAAAACTAACAAAATGGTCTCCCTGAACTATCAGGACCTGACCAATTTGGTCCCTGAACTATTTCTATGCTAAAATGGTCCCCCAATTATTGAAAACCGGCCAAAGTAGTCCCCGGCGTTAACTTCCATTACATTTTCTGTCAATTTTTTAGTTGATGTAGCATTGAAAATAATATAAAGATTGAAACTAATATCTAACTGAAGTTAATGGTGGGAATAATTTTGGCCGATTTTCAACCATTTATGCATAAATTTAGTTCAAGGATCAAACCGGTCAGGGACCATATCAGTTTTTCCTTTTCATAATGAGGGAAAATAGTGATTTAGTGAAGTTTACTTTATCTGCTTATGCTCACCTCTTTTTGTTGAACCTAGACAGGCTATCGAAGTATCGAAACGCCAAGCAAAGTTGCGGGAAACACAAGGCAATCCCGATATTGCTATGAAACTTGATGTTGCAGAATCTAAACTGCATGATTTAAAGGCGAATATGTCTGTATTGGGTAAGGAAGCTGCATCAGCAATGGCGGCTGTTGAAGCTCAACAACAGAGGTTAACTCTCCAGCGGCTAATTGCCATGGTACACAAGGACTCTTATTAATATATCAATTTAAATTATGGTTTAAAAATTTGAGTATGTAAGCATCTTACGTTTTTGTTACGGATTGAAGGTTGAAGCAGAATGTACTTACCACCAGAGAGTTCTTCAAATACTTGAACAACTTGAAGGCGAGGTATGCAATCATACTACCAAGTAGAGCTTGCAATTCGGGTTTCGGGTTGAGGTTATCATGTTCGAGTTGAAAAGGTCTAATTTGAACCCAGGCGTGTGGCTAGCGGGTTTTACATAGAAAATGTGCGGGTTAGCACGACCTAATTTGCTATTTATGAACGACAAACCCAACCCAAAATGAATCGGGTCTATTTTATGCAACCCGAACCCACAAAAATAGGTCAAATTTTGGGGGCTCGTGGGTTCGGGTCCAAACTGTTAGCTCTATGCTCTACTACCCAAACTTCTTATTGAGATTTTCTTATGATAGCTTCTATATTTCATTTTTGCGTCTGATGTTAATAGATGATATCGGAACGACAACGTATTGAGGCACCTCCTCCCCCAAGCATGGAAAACAACATGCCTCCACCTCCACCATATGAAGAAGTCAACGGTGTTTACGCTGCTCAAACACATAATGGATCAACAGACAGTATGGGCTACTTTTTAGGAGAGGTTAGCAATTGAAGTTCTCTCACTTTCTGAACAAGTGTCAAATTAAGATTCTTCACATGAATTAAGAAATTGTGTGAAATGACATAACTGTTTACCTGTTTGTCTACTCATTAGAACTCTCACTTCTATTTATTCCTCTCTTCTACCTTGGAAAAATAAATTTGTAGTGGTCGTTTACTAACTCGAGAATGATAGAAGGGGTATAAATGGGAAGTATTTTGCATTTTCACTTTGAAATTGTTAAAAGAGACTTGTTTTCAAAAGGAAAAAAATTCTTAAATGATATGTGTTTAAAAACAAAGGTACTAATTTTTACCTATGAGGTTTATTGCTTCTGCTACAGTCTCTACAGTGTCTGAACACGTTGTTCTTACCTGTAATAATCATTTGTCATATTGTTGCAGGTTATGCATTCATATCAAGCTGAATCCGATGTGGAGTTGGCTTTGTCTGTTGGTGACTATGTGGTTGTTCGAAAGGTTTGCAGTTTTTTTTTTTCCTTTTAATTCTTCAACATTGATACTGCAGCTTTATCAATATTTCCTTCTGTCGTAACATACTTTGTTTGGACCAAAGATAAAAGTATAACTAAAACCTTGAGCTGTATTTAAAAATGGTCATTATGTTAATTATGTATTGAATAATGTCCCTTGAAGAACCAGTAATTTGGGTTTTGGGTTTGTTTGGGCCACCGAACGGGTCAGTTTCTACATGCAAATTGTGTGGGTCGGTTTAGGTTGCCAATCCAACCAGTACTTTCATGACAGGCTTGAGGATGTGAGACCTATTTCGCAAGAGTGCGGGCCGGATTTTGGGTTTCTGCAGGTTGCTCCCAAATTGCCTGCTCCACTTGGCACTTACTACTACAAAACTTTGACCCGTAATTCATAATTAATGCAAAAGGTAAGATTAGTGGGCGAAGCTTAAAATGGAACTGGAAATAGAAAGAAAATGATCTTTCAAAAATCAGAAAAACAGTTGACATTGAACCATGTTAGATCATAAGATATTCTATATGTATAGTTGAATTCTTGAACACTCATAAGTTGATTCATCTTTCCAAGTTCCATTTTCACTAACCGGCATATCTTTTAAGGTCCAATGAGAACATAACTGATCAAAATTTTGTGCGTGTAACAGGTTTCAAACAATGGTTGGGCCGAAGGCGAATGCAAAGGAAAAGCAGGTTGGTTCCCGTTCGGATACATTGAAAGAAGGGAACGTGTCCTCGCAAGCAACGTAGCCGAAATTTTCTAAACCTTTTTCCGATTCAGGTGGCTTCCAAGAAGGGGTTTTTGTATGTGTGTGTTGAGAATGTTTTCTTGCAAATAGAATACACCTATCCCTTAATGTGATAATAGATTCAACTTTTTTTTTTTTTCTTCTATTTTCATTTCTTTAGACAATGTATGAGACTTTCTTTATATTTTTTTCATTTTTTCTTCGAAATTCAGAAAGATGTTAACAATATTTATTTCCTTATTGTGGATACATGTTGATAAGTTGAAGAATTCCATTTTCTAATTTCCAATTGCACATGTTATTTATTTTGTTCATTTGCAAGCTGTTTGTGGAATTGAGTTGTATTGTTCATTAGTTTTGATATTTCTTAGGTTTCAAAATAAGTGTATTGTTCATGTTTTTGCAAAAATTAAGAATCTGATTGTATTTATGGATTTGTTGTTCCAATTGATCGCAACTTATCTCAGACATTAGGAAAATGTTTTATTCTGATCTCTTAACTATTTATTTTGGTTTGAATTGGTACTTACTCTGATTTTTGTTTCAATTTGATCTCTCAGCTATGTTATAATGTTTTAAATTGGTCTAATTTACTACAATGATATTATATCAGATTGATGTGTCACTTGTTATATAAGTTGACTGAACTTACAGATCAGATCATTTCGAAAGTGATTTGCTAAACTGAGGAGCCAAATTGTATTTTGTTTCAAATCGGTCACATTAGTTGGTTTAGCAAATTGTCACGTTAGCCTAATTTATTGAACAAATTTGAGAGAAATAACATAGTTTGGAATCAAATTGTAGCAATATGGATAGTTTGGTTGGTTCAAATGTATTTAGTATCAATTTTCTTGAGTAGTGTTGAGGTGACAACTCGGGTTTAGATTCCATGAAAAATATATTCGAGGTTCATGTGGTTGCCTGACTCTACCTGCAACCTCTGAAAGGTAAACCCGACCCAAAAAATGGTCAAATTCATTTTACGCAGCCTAAACCCACAAATGAGAGTCGAGTTTTTATCAAAATTGTCAACTCTAGTTGGTAGTGCAATATACTGAGCTCTTTTGAATTAGAATTTCTATTTTAGAATAAGAAACAAAATGGTATTCTCAACAATCATGTTCTTAATATTAGGTTTTGTTCATACAATTGAATTTGGTACAAGAATCTATTCTTGATTTTTAGATCCAATCCAGAAAAACTTTCAAAAGTTGACACCAAAAACTATTTCGATCAAAATCTTGATAGTTCGAGTACTAAATTAGGGTATTTTACTAAATAAAAATTCAAATAAGTTATTCATATTAGTTACAAGAGAAAAAATACACACAAAAAACAAGCCAACTGAAACTTCAATTTGAGCAAAGTGAACCTTGACACAAACTGATGTACAAATATGATTTAAGCAATAGTTCACTACTAAATTGTACACAACCATGAAACGACACAGTTTTCAAATCATTTTGGAACACCGAACTCGCGCCTACGAGCAAATTTCAAGAAACCGACATTCCTGTGAAAGCAAAACCGAGTAAAACAATGAGGTAAAACTCGCATTTTCACGTAAAAAGCACCAACTGTTGTTTAAGCAGCAAGACTTACAATGGTAATTTGATCTGTTGCTGGATAGATAAGCGAATATGACGGCCAACATGATGAACAATATCATAATCTGTATAGACGAGGTAGTATATAGTATAGTCAGAGAGCTATTTCGGGAAAAAGATCAGGACAAACAGATCAGTAAATTATGACACTCACAAGAGTTGGGATGTATTTTGGCTCGCTCCTGATAATGTACGATTTCCTGGTGATGTTTTCATTAAAAGGGTCAAGACCTTAACCGAAAGGGAAAGGAAAAGGAGAATGAAACTCGGGTCTAGGGTTTAAAGGGAAACAGGAAACCTATAGCGAACCTTGTGGTTATATGTCCGGAATCCTTGCAAGTCTTCTGTATTGCTTCCAGCCTACTCAATGTTTTTGTTGCGCTTGGATCATTCTTGTTAACCTATATAGTCAAAGGCAAATTTCAGGTGAGCGAAAGATGTTAGTATCTTCTATAGCAATATCTGCCACTCCCAAAAGACCGTCCCCGTGCACGAGGGTCCCACCATTATGGGGTTTATGAAGGGTCACTTGTGTATGCACTATGCAGTAGAGATGACAATTTGGACCCGAAATCTGACCTGTGCTTTTCCAGATTGGGGTCACATAAAATACAACCGATTTCTTTTCAGGTTGGGATGGGATAGCCATAAATGAATTGCGATGTAAAACCCGTGACATGGCCCGCACCTCTTGCGAGTTGGGTTAAGGTTTGGCATTTTTATCCCAAACAAAAACCCGATATTGACAGGTCTAGATCACAGTTTTTCCCCAACTTTAATGGAGGTGGTTTCCACTAATGTCACAAAAAGGCAGCAACTATAGAGTTGCGCCAAGACTCATTCTCACCCATCATTTCCAAGTAAACTTAAATTCATATATTCATAATAACCCTACGAGATAGGACTCCAGTCTTGTAAAAAAAGAAGAAGAAATAATCAATAGAAGTTGAACGTTGCAAGTTAATATATCAAGCACAATATATGAATAAATGTAGCATACCTTGGACTTCATCATACAAGAAAAGTCGAAGAAGGCACCGTAGACATCGGACATTGTTTTTGTTCGGTCAATAATTTTGGCAGTCAGACCTAAAAACCCGATGAATTTAAGAGAAATTAATGAAAATACATTCCGAGATAGCCACAAGGCCCACAACAAAGCATAGAACTAACAAAACAAATCTGTCGTAAAAACGCAATGGAACTATGTAAATGTTCAAATACAGTGTGTTAATGCAAGTAAGATTTATTGTGCTCAAAGGTAAGCCAAATTATAAGGGGATTATGTTCCAAAATGGTCCCTTGGGTATCCATTTTCTGTCAAACTGGTCTATAATTTGATTTTTGATTCAATTTAGTCCTCTTAGTATTGCCTTTTGTTTCGAAACAGTCCCCATGTCATGTATATAATTTGGGACCAATTTGGCACAAAATAAATACCAAGGGGGCTAAATCGGAACAAAAATCAATCTGAGAACCACTCTGACACAAAATAGATATTAAGGGGGTCATTTTGTAGCATTCTCCAATTATAAGCATATGCAAATTCAGTTCATGATACTTGTTACGATGAACTAGTATCTTAATGAAATGATACAATTAAATTCAAAAGGATAAATCGTATCCGTTATCTATTGAAGCCAAAGCCTATGAAATCCTTTAGCATCAACCACCCGCGGCCATCTCAGAAAAACACACTGATAATGATTTTGAACCTTTCTTTGGCGGTATAGCAAATAGCAAATATAATAAGGTCGTTTTCTCTCTATGGTGGAAAATCACTTCTAAACAATTACTTCAATCACTAGTCAATCTCATCAATAATTTCTACAAGACTCACAACTATGAACCTACTAGAAAGTTGTATAGCGATAACCGTATTCTCCTATTGCACCAAGTTGATATATGACAATATATCTACTTCAAAAAGGCATGAAAGAAAGAGAACAAGATCTTACCACGCCGCATTTTCACGACACCTCTGAAGACCTCAATGTTGTTGTAGCATATTGCTAAGGTTCCAATAGCCATAATCTAATCAAAGTAGCATGTGCCACATTAGGTGCAAACTTTTGGGGGAAAAACATATGATAGACATAAGCAGCATAGTTATAAGCATTTTCAAACTACACATCACTTTTGATAGCGATACTTAGAAAGGGAACAATTAATCACACATCACTTTTGATAGTGATACTTAGAGGAGACACATGTATTTGACACTAAATTTCTGTGCTTGAGGACAGAGCCTTGGAATTCAAAGCGCTCAGGTATTAGCATTCTTGAATTACAAAGCTACATCCTCAAGAGTCAAGATGAAAGAGAAAATTACATCATATTAAGAGTTATGAGAATAAAATGAAAAGATTTTCTACCTGAGGGATAGCACAAAAACGGAAAATAGAAATATCTTTTAAATCAGACATGTATTTCAAGCAATCTTCAGCATGCATCAAAGCATTGGTAACCATGTCATTCAAGCATTCCACTGCCATGTCAGATTTTTCTTCATATTTCAGGTCCTGAGATGCATATCATCAAAGAGAAGAAAAATCAGAAAAGACTAGCCGAACTATGAAAGGCAACATTCAGTTAATGACGTGCATGATTCAACCCTTGCAACTGCTCATGCATACACGCGTGCATGAATATTGTGTTTTTCATAGTCAACCCCAACTTTGAAGGTCAAAGCATAATTGGCTTGGCAATGTGGCTAGGAGAAAATGAGTGAAAAAGAAAAGAAAAAAGAGAGCAAAATAGACGAGCATGTAAAGGTAACGCACCTCAAGTTTGTTGACATATTTACTCCAAATTTCGCCAGGCCAGAACATTCGTGACTTAGGTATCTCGTTGATATCCTCCAAATAATCTCGAATGATATTTGTTTTCTATGATTCATTAGATCCACAGAACACTTTTAGAATCAAACTTATAAACCTGAGTTTAGTATAGAAGGAAAAACATAAATGTCGCATTAGATTTGAAAGCCATACCTGAAGAAATAATCCCATAGAATTGGAAAGATAGTCGGAGGCAAGATTTTCCTTCCCTGAGGCATGGAAAAGCTTGGAGAGACCTAATCCAACAAGCCCAGCTACATAGTGGCAGTATTCATCATAGTCATCAATTGTTTCTACCTGCAAAATAGTCACATAATTAGGGGCATCATGTGAACTAACAGCGAATCCTGGAACATTATATCATATCGGCCTCACAAACATAGTTAGTGAAAATCATTGACATAAAGGCCTCAATGCTCGTGATTATAAATTTTTTTTCTCATCTCCAAATGAAGACAAATCTTAGATAATTGTACTATCTGACAGTATGAAAGTTTTGGATAATAAGAATACTCTAGGAACCATTCAAAACTTAATGGAATACATACAATACCAAGCCTTGTTAGTGATATTTTTGTCCATATAAGAAAATTTGACAAACTTCGTTTTTGCATGGACACAGACCTCCTTGCAGATGAACTTTGCCATTCCTGCACCCATTCTCATAGTAATATCCTCGATGGCCTCCTGATAACTACAAAATAAGATAAAATAATGAGATTAAAATTTAAAAATGCCTCCTGAAGTGCATAATGTGAAAATGTATACAGCTATTGAGTCAGTGACAGTTACTCATCAAAATACAGATAAAAGGCACAAGTCATGCCAAGGGATCAAACCAGAACAAGAATGTAAGACGTAATTCAATGTAAAAAAATTCTGTCTCTGCTACCTTCTTCCATCATAGTCACCATTTCACACATCAGTCAAATTATTACAGACAAGGATTCATTAAGAATATCCAGGAAAGGATAAAAAAAATTCATTTATCAGCTCTACTCAGTGTGCCATCACTTTCACGTTGAGGCTCCCCATAAATATAGAATACAAGAAAAATGCAAGGGCAATTAAGAGGAACATCTAATCACCAACATGACCAACTATTCCCTAAGGCAGTATTTTAATTTAAAATTTTGAAATGGGAATGAGATTCAAGAACGGGGATAGGAATGTGATTCCCATTTCAAAGTTATTTTCTTGAACAAAAGTCATAAAACAAAACATGAAGAACTAACCATTCCTGAAGAAAAATTCTAACCCAAACATTACCTAAGTTAATAACTAACCATCAATCATTTGAATTAGAAAAGTTGCTAAAAAACCTACCCTTTTCCAAGCTCCAGAAAAGCAGTTGAAACGTTATGAATTTGGTCCATGAGAACTTTGTACTCTTTTGTACCACCTAGACAAATAAGAACAAACAAAAATTAGAAAACCTATGATTCTTAATTTGTACAACACAAAAATGCAACAAAGTGCAATAAAACTATTGATCAGATAACAGAAATTCCAGGGGTTCTCTGTCCAGGAAAAAAAGTAAAGGGCTCAACCGAAAGCTAGGAGCATTGAAGTGGAAAGTCTAGATATATGCATAATGATAACTCAGGTGAAACTGGAAATGAAAGATCTAATTTGAGTGGAATCATGGATTGGTCAATTACACTGCTTGCACCCCAAGTTAAGCAAATATATAATAATACACAACTGAGAAATAGCAACACTAGTGAGATATGCATTCAGCAATGACATTATAAGAGTGTGTGTCTGCGACAAAAATGCCTAATTAGTTTAACATGAAGGAAAGGAAAAGTATTCACTGCACAGGCTTAGAAACCACCCACTCCACATTGTTGAATAATTTATGAGCACTGGCCCCCAATTAAGATTTTTTGTTTCAATTGTTCTAAGAAAGTCATTTCATGGGTGATGACATGTAACTGGTAAAGAAAAGAGCTATACAGACAGTAGTGACTGGAAAATGTCGCTGTCAAACAGGCTGCAAAAGATTGACCAGCCAGAGCTTGCAATAAAAATAGATGTCATTACAATCCAACTCTGAGAACTCTATTGAAATAAATAAATAATGTCATTGCAACAGAAAGATAAAAATTGTGACAAGAACTTAGAGCCTCACAAGCAAAGTGCCAATCACGATTGTATATGTGCCGATGAAATTCAATCAGGATAGGCACTTTGACCTCATTGGGAATGCTAGTGTCATCCTCTGTAAAAAAAAAAAAAAAAGAAGAAGAAAAAAAAGAAGAAGAAGAAGAAGATGAGAGTGCATCAAGCAAATGATAAGATATAACTGAAGATGAAAGATAAAGAAAAAGAAAAAGCAAGATTACACTACTGGATTGTGTTCATACTCTATATATAATAGTAATCCGTACGAATTAGGAACTTTATGACAAGTTAAAATGCAATCACCTGAATACTAGTAGAATAATCTGAACAATGAAGCCTCATAAGTCATAAGTATTAACTTCTAACTTGCTAAGAAACATAATTTAATTCAAAATTTGCATTAATGTGCAAAACAATCCCCATCCCCTCCACACGCACAAGCACAACAACAGCTATCAATACCCTAATTTTCCCGGTTCTTTTATGATCCTATCTTGATTAAGCTTGATTCATCTCTTCGAGGAAAATTGGCTACACAATAGCGGTAAAGGTGTGATTTGTTCTATTAATCCCCTTAGAGCTAAGGAGTCCTTAGGTAGGATTTGTATCATGTTTGGATCAAAAACTTTACTTATCAAAAGGATCCACAACAATTGAAATAAAGACCTCAATAGGCACATTAAGCTTAATAGTTAATAGGCACGCGCGCGCACACAGACAAAAAAAGAAGTTACCATGAGAAGTTAAGAACTAACCAACAGTGTCAAGGGCTCGAAGAACCAAATAAAATATGCATACCTGCAAAACCACATAAGACATTGCACGGAAATTAGCTATCATACGTGGTAGCTAAGCACATAAGAAATATGCAATTGTAAACATGAAACATTCCGTGTCCCCATCATGAGTTTTGGGGATGATCATTCACAACCCACATAGATTAACAACTTAAAGATTCAAAACTTTCAATCACCCACCAATCCTTCGAACTAAGAAAAAGAAAATAGTCCAAACTGATAAACACGGTCTCTCCGACGTCTTGTGGAGAATCATTCACAACCCACTAAAGATTATCACCATAAAGATTCAAAATTTTCAGAGACCAACCAATCATCTGAACTTGAATAAAACAGTCCAAAACAAAGAAACACAACGTATCTCCATTAGGGGCTTTGTGGAGGATCATTCACAACCCACATAGATTTACATCTTAAAGACACAAAATTCTCACTGACCAACCAATACTCTGAACTAAAAACAAAACTGAGAAACACAGTGTCTCCATTGTGGATGATCATTCACAACCACATAAATATCACCAAAAAGAACCAAAATTTTCAGAGACCAACCAATACTCTGAACTAAAAATAACCATCCAAACTGAGAAACAGTCTCTCCATCATGAGTTTTGGGGAGGATCATACACAACACTCATAGATGAACATCTTAAAGATTCAAAATCCTCACCCACCAATCCTCTGAACTAAAAACAAAACAAAAATAAATAAACATACCTAACTGAGAAACACACAGTGTCTCCATTGTGGGCACACCCCACATAAATCATAGCTAAAAAGATTCCAAATTTTCAGAAACCAACCAATCCTCTGAACTAAAAATAACAATCCAAACTAACAAACATACAGTGTATCTATAGTGGGTATTGTAGAGGATCATTCACAACCTACCCAAATTGTCACCAAACACATTCAAAATATTCAGAGACCAACAAATTCTCTGAACTAAAAGCAACATTCCAAACATAGAAACAGTGTCTCCATTATAGATTTCGCGAAGAACCATTCACAACACACAGATTATTTTCACCAAAAATATAAAAACTTTCACCGACCCACCAATCCTCCGAGCTAAAACAAAAACAATCAAAGCTAACCGAGACTCACAGCGTTTCGAAGCTCAGTGCCTAGCTGCTGAATCACGAGTCCGAAGCTGCGAGAGACCTTGTGAAGCATAGTGTAGCAAAAAGCCCAATGCGGCTCCGGAGGGATCTGCTTCTCCGCATGCCTCACTGCCATTTTCAGCTTCAGCAGCGGGTAAAAATCATCTGGGTTCTTCAGGATCGCTCCCAAGCTGCCCATCTTCGATCCGAAAACAGATCTGAACCAAATCTGGAGGCTCTGGGATGCGAGAGAGTGAGCGACAAGTGGTGAGCTGTGACGGAGATGGTTCTTGTTTTGGGTCTATTGCAGCGTCTGTGTCGTTGGCGTGAAGATTTATAACCAAATCAACGCACCAAAAAGATTGAATCAAATTGACGAAAAAAGACGATTATACGAAAAAGGTTGGTTGAAATGCAATTTAGATTAAGCGGCGTTTTTTGGGTTCGTGCCTGATTTGTTTGACAAAGAAGCTTGGTTTTGCGACTTATTAATTTGATTTTGAGGGAAGTGGAAATCCATAAATATTAAATAACAATAATTAGTCAAATACTAATCAATTTTATATATATATATAATTGATTGAAATACTAATCAGTTATATATATAAGAAAATTTAAACTGAACTTTGTTTATATAGTAAATCTACCTAATTTGTTACAAATAAATCTGACAAAGCTAAAGAGGTTGATCCAAACAAAAAATTGCCTAAAACAAGACAAGGGATTGAAATAACGAAAGACTCAACCCTTCAACACATGTGGTTTGTGTTGGATCGAATTTGCATTTTCGCCACAATGATATGACCGGTTTTGTTTGCTTGGCCTCGTGCTTGCAAAACTCAAGGAAATGCCTCTCTCCTATGGGAAGGTCCATACATCTCACGAGAACACTATCGCGCTTCCAAACAATATAAGATTTATCTCATGAAATAATTTTCAAAGCGCAAACTCAAATATCCAAATGTTAAGTCGTTTATCTATTTCAAGACCTAAGATCCCAACTCCATTGGCCTATATCAATAACCCAAAAATTCAAATATAAATTACAAGACAACAACTCCTAATATGTGGGCTAGAGTACCATCCAATCGTGGCAAAATTGACCTCAAGTAAAGAAGACATAACCTCAAGTAAAGAAGACATAACACAAACTAATAAGATTACGACACTTATTAAATTGTCACTCGAACCTACACATCTCGTTGGATCCAAAAGATTATACTAAAATGTTTGAATTTAGTATGTGAATTTAGCTTAAACAAAAAAGAGAGGCTTAGACAACAATATATTTATATATATCGGGTTTCATATACCCGCAAATCGGTTTAAATTGCTAGCTTTATTTTAGATATCAGACATAAAACAATCATTAAATTTTAAAGTGCTAAATGAACCGGTTGGATCACACTATCTTGTCCAAGTTTAACAATGTTAGTATACCCAACTAATCTAAACAACACCATTAAAGATTCAACATCATTGTTATTATAGAAAAGAATAAACATTTTAAAATAACATAAGTTTCACATATAAACTTTGTCTTTGGCCGGCTGAAACACGTGTCAATATCCTATTATCAAAGCGAATTAGTTTTATTTTACTTTTAAAAGTTATGCTACAAAAAGACACACTTCCTCCGTTTCAAAATGAGCGTCTTATTTTCATTTTTTGCAAAAATTAAAAATGATCACATATTTGAGCGTGCTTCCAATATTACCCTCACTTTTCCACCTACACGCCATGTGCAGAATTGCCCATGTGCATAAGTGATAAGAGTAATATGGGAAAAACAATAATATAACAACGTAAAAATAAAAATAAGACACTTATTTTGGGACGGAGGGAGTATATATGTTCTTAACATGATACGAATATAATTGATCATTAGATGAAAAAGAATTATATACAAATGACTTATGGTTTTAAGCACAAATTGTTTAGACATATTCGGTAAAATGTTTATTTACTAGCTCAGCTCGTGAAATTACATAGCATGTTCCTGTCCAAAAGAATAAAACACATGGTTACATTACATTTGTGGCTGCCTAATTTTTGGACCATTTGAACTCAGCATGTGTTTTATGAAACAAACAAAAAAACATATGGTTTTGATTTGGTATTCAAGATAGGCATGATTTCAATATATATATATATATATATATATAAAGGGACTGATGGATCTAAGCCAATTACTATTTAGGTTTAAACTAAACCACTAATAAGGTGTTGACACCTTATTAAAATAACTTGAATTTGGGCGGGTCGCTCCGTTCTTACAAATTCACTTGGGTGGCTATAAGTGATTTTAATGAGATGAGACTAAACCTAAAAATTATAGGTTTAGATACATTATTCTCTATATATATAGAGAGAGAGAGAGGATCAGGAGTATCAGTCATGGCTAATTGGCTGGGACTCTCAACTAAGACACACAGAAAATGGATCTGAACGGGACGCTCCAAGCCTAAAAATTCACTGAAACGAGTATGAGTGTAAATCACTGACGTGCATCACCTAATTAGTCATGAGTAAATGGCTGAAATTTTATTTTTTTCATATATATATATATATA
>JAYMTA010001731.1:0-18864 GCA_036897625.1 Pelargonium cotyledonis
GCATTGAAGACCATAAATTCACCAATAAACAGAGAGAGAGAGAGAGAGAGAGAGAGAGAGAGAGAGAGAGATGATTGAGAAGTCAGGTGCTCCTGTGAGAACTGTGATGACTTTTGCCAATGTCTATAAAAGTTGTTGCCAAAGTAAAGATACCAAACATAAAATTCTGAAACAAATATCTATAAAACATTTCATATAGAGGTAAAGTAGAGTTACCAAACAAGCCCATTGTCTCCTAAAAAATTGTACATTATTCTTTCAAAAAAAATAAAAAATTGTACATTATATCATCTGATTTTGAATAAATGAATTAAAATTTTGAAAATACACTTATAAAGCACTGGAGGGCTCAAATCCCAACGGCTATTTCTCTCTCCTTCCTCTCTCTCCTTTCACCCTTCAACTTTCAACGTTAACTTCCATCACATATTCTCCTTCGCACCACCACCATCATCATCGTCTCTTTCTAGTTTTCAATTTCCTTGCAACTGTTCTTTTTGTTGCTGTTTTGAGTTACCATTTATCGTCTTGATCAGTCACTTTCTCGCTGTAGAAAGTGATATCAAATGTCCATAAACAGTGTTCTAGCGATATTTAAGAAGTGTAAGCCGGCGCCAGAGCAGAGACTAGGCTTGACTGATTGGAAGAGCCAAATGGCTTGGGGCAATAAATCCGCCGCCGACGGCGAAGTTGCGGTTGCGGCACTCCCCAGCGATGCCCATGTCGGAGAGGAAGTGGTCCGTGAAAAAAGCCGACAACTTTCAGATTCAGGTGAGAGAAAATTTAGTGGCTAATAATTATTATTCATACCAATTGCTTTAGATTATTGGGTTTTCATTGATATTTGAATTCGAAATTAAATCTGATTTAATGTTCAATTGGGTTTTGTTTCTTTTTCTTGTATTTGGGTCAAGGAATTGAATCTGATTTCTCTCTCCCCTCTCTTTCTTCTTCACCTTCATCAATCCTTTTCTCTCCTTTCAATTGCACCATCATCATCATCGTCTCTTTTTCGTTTCCTTTTCCTTACAAGTTCAGAAGAGAGACAGACAATTAAGGGCTCAATAATTTGTTCGGTTTAGTAGATTATTGTAATTTCATTGATATATGATGGGTTTGAATTTGATTTGGGTCCAAAATTATTTCAATTGTTGACCGTTCCTGTCCAATAGATTATTTTAGTTGTTGACTGTTGCATCTATGAGAAACATAGCTGAAGTTTGTTTCTATTTCGCATATATGTGCTGTTTAGTTGTGTCCTGCAAATAATATAACATCTCTTCTTTGTGAGAACCATAACTTATCACTTTGGATTATTAACCACAAGATTTGGTTGTCCATGTACATGTTTGGGTCAGCTTCTAGACCCAAACAGCTGAAACCATCTGTTTGATCATATTTGGGATCTTTTATAAGCTTCTAGGTCCCAAAGTCAGAACCTAAAAGTACTAGTTATTTGGGATCTTTTGTGGGGTTCAAATAAATCCCAGTATTCTCTAATGCATTTTTAAACACCTAATTTAATACCGCTTGAGATCATCTCTACGCTAACAGTGGTAAACAACAATTCTATAGCAGTGATTGCTGGCTCAAGGTCCACAACATTTTTCTAAAGTAGGGTTATACCAACTCAAACTATTAACTGTGTGAAATACTGTATCCTCGCCATAGTCTCTGCTGATTCTATTAGTCCCTTTATATGTTAAGCTAGGACTATCAAATTTGACATCACGTATCATTCTTATATCATCAAAGTATGTAAGTCACTAACTAAGACAATACTTGAGTATTTATGTGCAGCTTGTTTTTGACTTATAATCAGTAGGGTTGTGATCTTGCAAAAATGTTGATTGCCAATTCTATCAACAAAAGCCAGACCCTGATTTTAATGTATTGAAACATCTTTAGAAGTATGCAATCAAGATTGAAGATACCAAACTCAGTGCAAGTAGCAGACATACACATTTGTGCATGACACTAAGATTCATATGCCTTTAGTTTTAAAAGATCTAGTCCTACAGGCGCATTTTCTAGTTGAGTTCAATAAAATGTACATATGCTGGTCAATTGTTTATTTCTCAGCGTTTTACTAATGCAATTACGTTCTTAATTTTCTATGACTTTCCAAAGGGTGGGCATATAAGCTTCAGCTTATCTAATGCACAAGAAAAATGCTGGCATCATTGACTATTGTGTGTTAACTATAGCAATAGCATATCTTTGCTCTGATTGATATCATCTGTATTCTTGATTTCTAAGCAACTCCTGTATTTTACAACTTGCAACGAGTTATTGCGGAATTGCCAATTAGCAATAAGGTTAACAAGATGATATCATCCAGAAACTACTCCTGCTAAATAGATTAGGTACCTATGTTTTTGGTAAGCACACACATTCTACATAGGTGTTCCTATGTTCTGTGACTACGTTTTTCCTCAGCAAGTTAGGATTCATGGGTTTATAGCTATTCTAGTGTTGGTTGTTTTTTTCTATAATTGTCTTGCCTTCTTTGTATTGTTGAGCAGTTTAGCATATAAAGTATTATTCTCTAATATTTTTTACATAACTTCTGCATTTACACAAATACACAGACTTGCACTCCTTCTGCTGATATTGAGATATTTGATTACTTATTTCTTTGAATGATATTTTATTACTGATATCAACATATAAAGTATTATTCTCTAGTATTTATATTACTTTTGCATTTACAAAAATACACAGACTTGCACTTCTACTGATATTGACACATTGAATACAGCTGATGATATTTGATTACTTATTTCATTGAATGTCCCTCAATTTTCTCTTGGTCACGTTTATTTTGCATTGCTTTCTCCTATATGCTTGCACAAATTCTCATTCCCTCATAGAATTTTTATTTTGGAGAAAACAGTGAGCACCTTGGTCTCACTCACCTACCATCTGGACCACGCCACCTTGTACTTTCCAGCTATTGATCATTGTCAAGCCATCTAAACTTTCTTCACCTTGTCTGCACCATTTCACATTGAGCACATTTCTTCTAATGAATAATTTAAACTGTTTCTGTTGCCCTTACTTTCTGCCTTTATTTCCATTCAACAATTATTTTTTGGGTTCATTTAAATTCTTAGGTATTTCATGAGGTAATTAACTTGTCATGCAAGCAAGATGTTCTAATACTTCCAACCAGCTCTATCTTTCTTATCCTTTTAGCTGAATGCTTTAATCATTGGTAAATAGATCTTATGGATAATTTAACTTTTATTACTACATGAGTTTGATGATGCTTGTGAGTGTACCATTGCTGTTAAAGTTCACATTTATTACAAATAATTAATATTTGATGTATATATGCCTTAGTCCTTCATTTTCTCTATTTGTACTCGATTTTGGTTTATTTGAATTTTGGTGCTGTTAAAGTTGTATGTATGATTACATGGTTATATTATGCTCCCTAGGAGGACCAGAAGACAACTGCTCAGTTGGCTAATACTATGTTTAACTCACTAAAGGGCAGACTTACTTAGGTGTGTTGTAAATGAAGCCAGGATCTCCAGCATTTACAATAGCTTATAAAACTCAGTTACTTTCTTCATTTATATACAAGGTTCATCAACATAAATGTGCTATCTGCAGGGTGTTTTGTATTTCAAGATAAAGAGCCACCTCAATTCATCGCCCCTTTTCAGCCCACGGTGATCCTTAAGGTAACCTCTTTTAGACATGCTAACAAACTCTTCTCTTATGAGTGGTTTTACTCCAATTAGCAAGAAGGTTACCAGTGAAGACGATATTATTCCAGCAACTATTCCTGGTAAATTGTTTAGGTACCTTATGGTTTTGGCAAGCACAAGCATTCTACATAGGTCATCTTAAGTTCTATGAATCTCTTTTGTGTTTCCCTTTCCTTACAACCAGTCTTCTTGCTCTTTCCCGCAAGAAACTGGGTTTTGTCCTCCCACAAGAAACATTTTCTCTAATCATCAAGAAACTAGTCTCTTTAGTTAAGTGCTGAGTATTTTGAAAAAATATGTCTTGGGGATTTCTCTTAAAAGCGCAAACATCAACAAAAAGTTGCCTTCTTTTTCTTGTTGTTGGTTCAAGAAATTTTATGGGATATTAGTGTTATGTCTATTAGCTAGACCTTGGCCTTATAAAAAAAAATCACCAGTAAAGATTGTAATATCTGCCCTGCCCCTTAGTTCCTATAGTAATCCAGCTGCTGCGGGTTCCTAGTTAGTATCTACTTTTTCAAAAGCGAAGCAATCCAGTGAGAAATATTACTTAGAAAGAGTCTTTCTGGCTCTCTATTTCAGGTTTTAAGATTAAAATAGCACTCTATTTTTCACTTTTTATTTGTGTAACAGGTTCAAATATGCTAATGTGGCGGTTTATATCTAATTCCTGGCAGTATTATAATATGTTAGTTAAGTACCGAGTATCTAGAAAAAATTTGTATTGGGGCTTTCTCTTAAAAGTTCAAACGTCAACAGATTTGCACATAAACTTGAAAACTTGCAAGTGAAGGAAGAAGCAGTAGTGAAATTCTAGGGTTTCCCTTCTCTTTTTTTATGTTGAGATCGATATTTATGTGCATTGTGAATAGTGGTGCATAAATAAAAGAATTGGCAGATCACATTTTTGTAGTTCTTGTAATAGTGATGCATAAATAGTAGTGTAGTTTAATGAATTCTTGCATTTTGGGTACATATAAAATTGCATATACTTGATCTTTATTTGATGAGAGGAAATGGTATATTTTGCTTCTAAGTCACATTTGGTGAATTAGTCTTGTATGACTAAATAGTTTTAGTGGGGTTTTTTAAATGCAGATGGGTTTTATATGGATAATTGTACTGTCATTGGCATTTCTTCAAGCTCCTTACTACAGGCGCATGAAGTGGTCTATTCTCAAATCTCGCAAGCTGGTTCTTGATGTTGTGAACTAGGTCGCAAGCTGGTTCTTGATGTTGTGAACTAGGTATGGTCTTTAATTTATTCATTTGACGCTTCTGGGAGTTGACAATAATTGAATGGAGTGATGTGAGGAGTCTCCTATTCAATTTGAGTAGGATATATATAGAAAAAAAATATGATAACTTCAATAAAAAAATATGATAACTTAATGTTTAAGGAAAAGAGTGGTTAGAATCTCACTAATTGACGGTACCCACTAAACTAAATACACATCTATTACCTTATACTTCTAACAATTGGGAGTTCCCTCGAGAGGGTTCTATTAAAGGTATTTAGATGTAATTAAGTATATAACCTAAGCAAAGTAAGGGTTCTATTAAAGGTATTTAGATGTAATTAAGTATATAACCTAAGCAAAGTAAACTTCTTTTAATTATTGAAGAAAGTTTTTCAAGAACCATACCCTTACTGGATCCTCAACTATATTCTTTATTAAACTATCGGTATGAATATGAGGCATATACATCGTCTTTAAAGGTTTCCTCAAACAACTAAACTAGAGGCACAGTTTTTTTTAAATTAGTTAGAGATTCCGAAGAAAAAAAAAAAAAAAAAAAAAAAAAAAAAAAATTTCTAATGTTCCGCAGAGGTCCTAAGGTTCCGGATTCAGACATACTTTGAGGTCCTTTATATACACTTCAGTTAATATATATAGAGAGAGTATTAGCAGCGGGTTTTACTACTAAGTCCTAAGATTTTACCAAATGGTATATACTCTACCTACTTCGCTACCTGCTTGTATAGTGCCAATATCTTGATTTTGTTGTGCTCGTTACTTTCTTAACTTTGTCATGACAATGTTTACAAACTAAAAAAAGGAATGTGTCATGTCAGGTCTTGTGGTATGTAATGAGAAAATGAAAAGGAAGGCCACATCTAAGTGGACATGCATGTTCAGACCTTGCATAATAATAACAGTAAGAAAGTTCAATGCTTCATTCATTACCTAGTAAATGCATCACCAAACCACCACTTTTTTCATGCTGGAAATAGTAACTTTCAATGAGAAATCTAGACTGTTTTTGTTGTTGTAGACTTGTAGCTACTAGAACGTGACGAAACGTTAGGCGATCAATTCTACGACGGAACATCGATTAGTAGCATCCACATTCAACAATGCAGCATGACAACTAGCATATGTTGTCAAAGGTATTCACTAAACCATTCTAGGAGCGATCCGGTTAAGGGAGTTCTATGGAGAATTTTTTTAAATTTTATTCCCCATTACTCCATAGAAAATATCTTCAGTGGTATCAGAACTTTCTCCTAGAACTCTAGTTGGTCATGTGTTTTTTTTTTTGATAAGCAATCCGTAACTTTTATTTATCCACCCCGAAGGTCCAAATAAAAGTACAAAATAGTGCATCAATACCTAATTCAAGAATGAAATAGGATTGGTCACCCATGACGAAAAAAATGACTAAAAGAGTTGTCAAAACTAGAAACAGTTGAGAACAAATGGCACTGGATTTTGAGAACAGTATTACTAGCGCTCGGAATTGATCTCGAAAGTTGGTCATGTGTTTGAATGTCATGATTATAATTTGTTAAAATCAGATTAGCATGAAAATTGATTTAAAACTGTTATACCTCAAAAGTTACATTTTGCATGCTTGTTTGCTACTTTTTGTTCTTTCTTGCAAGTCTTGAGTCCTAGTCCTACCTTTTTATGTATGAATGTTTGATATTTGATTTGTCTCGATATTATAATTTTGAGTTTGTACAAATTATAATTTTTCTTGCAAGTCTTGATTCCCAGTCCTACATTTGTTTTTTAAATTCCTAGCATGTTTGTAGGATTGAAAATTATAATCATAATTGATTGTGCTTGCTCCCATTGGTGCAACAGGTGCAAGACCGGATGTTCAATGTTTATGTACGTATTATTTTTTGTTGTGCATGGGATGTATGAAATGAAATTGATTAATAACGTAAACAAATGTGTTTTTAAAAATAATAAGATTGATTTTTTTAACTAATATTTTAAGAATTGCGAGAAAGTTGATGAGATTGATTCAAAGCAAACTAATTTTTTCTATCAAACAAGTGTGTTTCTCAGCCCTCAGCGAGGACAAAAAATGTACATGTTGATAGATTTTCATTAGCATAGTTTCATTTCAACGGCAAAGTTTTCTTTTCTTTTTTTTTTTTTTTGGTAATGTGATGCAACCATTTTGTGATTATTTTCTCTGTAAGGTTGGTTAGTGAAGCAAACACTTCTTATATTTTAGTATGGGAAGAAACTATTATAGTATTTCTTGCCGTGTTTTTATAAGTTGCACATGTGAAATTTGAAGATATTTTTATAAAACAAGACAGTCGATCACACAGGATGTTGAAATGTGCCCTAGGTGTGATAAAGTGATGCTAATTTATGATTGTGCATAAAAAGAAAAGTGTGGTCACTTTATCGGACGTGCACACTTTGTTTGCATTGAACAATTTTACAAGTGTGGGTGGTCGTTACAATTTTACGAGGAAGACGGCTTGTGATTGTTACAAAAGTTTGTAGATGGGAAATGAAAATTGCAAAATATATATGAATCTTATTTTCAAACATTCATTATGCTAGTTTCAGATTTGCAAATAATAAAATGTCAATCAAGATGATCAAATGAAACTTTCTACCGAATTTGACCTTTATCTCCTTTAAAATAATAATAAGTCCGCATTAAAATTCCAAAACATAACATTTATAAAAAAAAAAGGTCAAGTTGCCCTACTCAACTTTACACGAGTTAGTTAAATAGAAAGAATTTAGCATAGAAGGGAAAATTAGTAATACTTAATCTAAATCTAGTACTGTTATTAAAATTATGATGTTTTGAAACATTTTTATATTAAAAACAATAGTTCATATTCCAAAATATTATGAAATCGAATCAAGAAATTCAAAAATTTAACAAACTCTCGTAATTTGAGAAGCAACCAAACACATTAAAATTTAATTGAAATGTGAAAAATCCAGAATATGTTAATAATTATATTTTCAAACATTGGAAAGAATTAACAGGGTTCAAGTTTTCCAAACGATTATGAAATCGAATCTACAAACTTTTGTAGTTTGATAAGCTACCAAACACGTAAATTCAATCGAACTTCATCTTATAAACTAACTTCTCATGAAAATTTAAAAGCATGTCAATATTTATAGAAGAGCAAGTTAGTAATATTAAATAATATTCTGATATTTTGAAACATGAACGGATTAGTTGACACGAAACAATTCAAGAAATTAAAGAAAAGGGATAACCCTATTTTTTGTATCCAAACTTTGGCCGAATACCCAATTAAGTAAATTGGGTATTCGGCCAAAATCTGGGTACCAAAAAAAGGTTTGTCCCTAAAGAAAACTTACAAATTGTAGCGGTTGCACAAGTATGCTCCCTCTTTCTTTCGACAAGTTTGCTACAAAAAATAATCGCAGCGTTTATCCCATGCCCAATAACCATCAATTTCGGAATCTCAACCAACTCCTACTAAGTTCCCTTTCGTATATTTCCTCTCTTTACAGAGGAAGTAGTCATAAAATGTAGATGTTAGTTTTTTTTTTTAGGCTATTATTTATGTGTTTGTTGTTCTATGCCCTCGTTGAGCAGATACATTCATATATTTGGAATGTGAAGGAGCAAGGTTTGAGAAAAACACAAACACACTAGTCCAGTCAGGTTGGGAAGCCACAATGGTTTGATATTGTTCAGGGAATTTATATGCTTTGATGAATGTCTTGAACTTTCTCACAATTCTTAAAATATTAGCTAAAAAAATATAATATTGCTATTTATAAGAACATACATGTTATGTCAAGTTTATGTGGTTAATCAATTTCATTTCATACATAACATGTATATAAACATTCAACAAATTGGTCATCCGGTTCAAGCCCTTTCCTAAATTCCTAGAGCCAAATGAATTGGTTTAGCCTAGGGTTAAAGCAAGCTTAGGTTTATGAGTCTTACGTAGTCACAAACCAAAATTAAATCTAGATTAAAAAATCTTCGTTGCACACTTTTCTAAAAAAAGTTGTTTCGCATGCGCGGTTGCTAGAAATGCATCCGATTTTTGCATCATAGATGTCGTGCACTTGGTGCACCATTTATTGTGTTCTTAGAGATGGTAGGATCCTTACTTGTCATCTCATGAGTGGCAGCAAGCAAGGTCAATCCCGATTACAAGCACAAAATCACAATTTTCAATCCTACTACAACACATGATAGGAATTTGAAGAAAAAATGCAATGAATTTGTACAAATCCAAAATTATAAAACTAAAACAAGTCGCCTTCTAAACATGCATTCAAACATTCACACATAAAAGGTAGGGCTTGGATCCGGACTTGCAAGCAAGAACACAAACAAACATGCAAAATGTGATTTTTAAGATCTAACCATTTTTAATCCATTTTCATGCAACATGGCAAACAAGGGTTCTAGGAGGTAGCTCTGATACCATAAGGGATTTTTCTATGGAGTTAAAGCGGAATAGAATAAAAACATTTCTTCATAGAATTCCCTTATCCCTAGAATATCTTACCTAGTGGTTTAGTGAATACCTTTGACAAAATATGCCAGTTGTCATGCTGCAATGTTGAGCGTAGATGTTGCTCATCGATGGTCCATCATAGAATTGATCACCCAAAGTTTCATCACGTGCTAATAGATATCCACGCGCTGAGGAACAATATAAAAAAAATTATAACAAGATTCAATATTGTAGCAGTCACTTGAATGAATCAAACCACCAATCTCTTATTTCCTTCCCTTAATTCCAACATACAACATCATGTACAATGACTGTATAAAGGGTGTGCCATGCAAAGCTAAATCTTCATTAAAAGAGACCACATATTATTGAAGAACCAATTTTGGAACTTTATTCTGCCTAGGAACCCAATGAGTAACTTTATTCTGCCTAGGAACCCAATGAGTAACTTTATTCTACATCTTTCATTAAGAAGGAATATTATGAGAAGAGTAATTTCCTTTGTATAACCAAGTACTAAAAACAAAACATTCTAGAAGAGGCATACTTTATTCTACATCTTTCATTAAGAAGGAATATTATGAGAAGAGTAATTTCCTTTGTATAACCAAGTACTAAAAACAAAACATTCTAGAAGAGGCATTTTCTGAGATCCCCGCTTATTCTTTCTTAATCTTATATACTTCCACATTTTAGTTGTGCAAGAAAGTTCTGATCTGCACATGAACTATACTACCACTTAATTAGCATCTCACTATGTTGACAAGCAAATAGCCATAACAAACAGTTAACTGTAAAGAAACTTCAAATGTATTGCCCAAATCACCCATTCTTTTTGGGATGCAGCTAGCATAAATTTAGTTAGAACCGTATGAGGCAATAACAAAAACTAGAATGACATAAATTTAGAGCCGTAAGAGGCAGTAAAAAAAATAATAACAAAAGAGTAAGATTACATACAGTTTTGCCAATCTTAGGGAAGTTTGCTCCTATGGGCATGATCTCCAGCATCCCAGTGTGAATATGATTAAGTTAAGCATACTGATTTAAAACAAAGGAGAAGATAAATAAGAAAATAGGGTGGCCAACAGCAGCTATAAGCCTACAACAACAGAAACATTCCAGGTTTCTCATTGGAAGTTACTATTTCCAGCAAGAAACAAGTCTTAGGGAGAGGATGGTTTGATGATGCATTAACTAGTTGATGAATGAAGCTTTGAACTTTCTAACTGTAACTATATGCACTAGAAAAATGCCAATTATTATGCAAGGGTCTCAAGCATTGAATATGCAGTTCACTTTCAGCCTCCAATTCACTATGTGACCACTTAGATGTGGCCTTCCATTTTAATTTCTCATTAAATACCACAAGACCTGACATGACACATTCCTTTTTTTAGTTTGTAAACATTGCCATGACAAAGTTAAGAAAGTATTGAGCACAACAAAATCAAGATATTGGTACTATACATGAATGCAACCAAAATTAATATATATCCTTTTATTTAAGAAATCTGTATTTTACTTTACTATTAGGGGGTTCCCACTTCCCATGCAGAGTAATCAGCTAAACTCTTCAGTTTGGACTCATGTACATAGCAAGTAGCTTGATATTGCTTTGAAACCGTTTTTTGGTAAAAAGAAGTTTGTATTGAAATCATATAACCTCCCTTTATTTACTCTATTCTTAGTCTTTTCAAAAATTCACTACTTTTGTAGAACCCGCTGCTAATACTTCTAAAATGGATTTCAATAAAAAAAAATATTTAAAGGCTACCATCAGAACCTTAGGACCTCTGCGGTTGTTTGTAAATAAATATTAAAGTATGAGCAGAGTTCCTGGGAAAATGGAGATTTTTTAACTCTTTTGCGTTTGTCTCGACCAACAGAGAATTGTTAAGTCATAACTCAAGTTTACAGTTTAGTAAAAACATAGAGCGTTAAGGTTATCTACTTTATTTTCCCAAAGATAAAGTTGATACGCTTGACAGGGGAGTATTCTAAAGGAGAGAGAGAAATGGCTTAAAATACTACAGTAACTAGAAAATAAGGGTTATAGCTACAGTTCTAATATGGACGTTCTTATTGGGTTTCTCCTGGTCTGTAATATAAAACAAAAGATAAATTTGTGCGGGCACTATCCTACTTTACGTTACCTTCTATAAAACTATTTGGTCATATGAGACTAATCCACCAAATGTGACTTAGATGCGAAATATACCAATTTGCACTGCAATATTAAAGTACCAAGAGTTTCGTGCCTAAAAAATATCATAACAACCATGAACTGCATTTTTACACTACACAATTATCAGAAACTAACCTGAGCTTCTGTTGCAGGGGTACCATCTTCATACTCTACTACCCAAGACCTTCTCCTGCTCCCAATTGAGAACATAAGAGGCTATACATTCACTTCTCATCTTGATAGCATGAAAGAACTAGCCTGTGAATAATTCTAGCAGTTTATAATTATTTCAGTGCTTGTAAGCCCCATGCCACGTTCCCTAGTATCACATTCACAAAGCAGGAGTACATGGAATTAATATGTAATAACAGAGAGATCATGTAATATTCACCTTGACTTTTCTTGTTTTATGGTTATTTGTATCTTCTTTCCTTGTGACCTCGCTATCTTAGTCCTCTTTCCACAGAAAGTTGGGCCTTCTTTAATATATTTCAGCTTGCGCTGAGGCATTTCGATTTTTGCTTCAATTCTACCTGGCCTCTGATGAAACAGTGTCAAAACTAATATTAATTCCGAAATTTCTTGTTCGGTCTTTGCAAGGTCACAACCCTACTGATTACAAGTCAAAAACAAGCTGCACGTAAATACTCAAGTACTGTCTTAGTTAGTGGCTTATATTGATGATATAAAAACAATACGTGATGTCAAATTTGATAATTCAAGCTTCAAAAATTAAGGTTCTAATAGCATCAGCAGAAAATATGGCGAGGATACAGAGTTTCACACTTAATAATTTGAGTTAGTATAACCGTACTTTAGAAAAATGTTGTGTACCACTATTGGCATAGAGATGATCTCAAGTATTATGTTAGGTATTTAAAAATGCAAAAGAGAATTTCGGGATTTATTTAAACCCCATAACAACTCCTGGTCAAGCCAAATATCTTCAATTTTTAGGTTCTGACTTCGGGGCCTAGAAGCCGCCAATAACAGATCCCAACTATGATCAAAAAGATGGTTTCAGCTGTTTGGGTCTTGAAGCTGAACCAAACATGTACATGGACACCCAAATCTTATGTTAAGAATCCAAAGTGAACAGTTATGGTTCTCACAAGACAATAAGAACCATTTGCTGTGTCTAGTAATGTCAATAGTTGAAATTTAATAGCGAAAGGCATATGTCGTACCGTGACATCTGAAAAACCAACACAATTGTCCAGCTCTCCAAAATGATCCTAAATTGGTGCCTTTGCCTGGGCAGGATCTGCAGCATCCACCTCGGGGATCAAAACAGAACTTGCAATAGAGAGAACACCCCCCATGCAAAACTCAATAACACCAACTGACAAACCTATTACAGTGAAGTCACAAGTTACACTAAAGAAACTACTAATTTTATGTTAATTGTATTATTCACAGGAAAGCCAATTTTACTGAACTTTTGTTGCCCATTCCATATTCATTGTTTCTTATAGATCTCATAAAATCACTCAAATAAATAAACCTAACTTGCCTACCATTTCTGGTCAACCTAGCTTACCTATCAGTAACAGTTGCCAGACCTAATTCTACATTTTTGCAAGCTATACTCGGTGGAAATGGGTGCCTTCAAGCCTTACTTTACTATCATGCATTACTTCAACCCTATTTCCGCTACCAATCTCTATACTTTCCATTTTTTTAACTTTCTATTCAACTTATGTCTCAGGCTCTACTATCATGCATTACTTCAACCCTATTTGCCAGTTTTTTCTTCAATTGCCTTCCCGTGGATTGCAACAAGCATCAGCTCTAAACCATTTTACAGTTTACTCACATTTGAACAGTCTAATAGCCACAAAAATGGAATAAAGAGAAGTCCTCGTATTTTCAAAACAAGTGATTCATCTTAAAGCAAGAACAAACGGAATTAAAAACGAACAAAAATTAAAAGTCCTTACAGTTCCAACACAAAATACATATTTTTTCAATAAAAATAACACAAAGTAGTAACTGAAAGAAGTTTAGTAATAGTATTCACTTTGTGGAGCTCAACTAGCACATTGTCAAGAGATCCTAGATCATCATAGGGGTGTAGATGATGAAAAGGGAAATTGTTTGCAGCCCAGAACAGAGAAATTGCCCTACGCGGATCATTGTATATCAATTGTAATTGCGGAGAAAAATATCAAAATAACTTGTAATTGCAGAGAAAAATATCAAAATAACTTGAGTAAACATACACAGCCCACTTTTTCTATTACAATAACTACAAAAAAGCAATTTGGTAATTCTTGAAAACTAGCAAGAGATATCCCCTATACATATTTTTTCTAGATACTCATCATTTAAATAAGAACACTGATATCCCATAAAATTTCTTCAGCCACCAGTAAACATTTTTTGGCATCGATTCAATAAATAAGAATATATAAAACATCTCTTTCTTTTTACGAAAATTAGTATTTTTCTGCAAACCACATTAAAAAAAGTAATACAAATGTGTCTAGGACTAAATGCATTATAAATCTTAGATATAAGTTGAGTTAACTCGCCCATTTAATCATATAGATGCAAAAAAAAAAAAAAAACAACAAAACAAACAGCAGAACAATAGCTGCAAATTGTTCACTTTATTCTCCAATTTGAGCCTTGTTTACTTGAAACCAATCAGCTTATGTTTTGGAAAAAATAAAACTTGCATGTACTACGAATTGAAAGATTATAACAGCAAGAACGCTACCTAATCGTATTCTTGGCAGCAAAATGAAATGAAATCATTTCCAATGTCTAGTCTTGTTCATCCATGGAGTTCTCATGCAACATTACATATTCACAGCTGTCAAATCACCAAAACATTCAATTGAAGATTTATTTGTTGGACACGACTAAACAGCATATATAAATAGAAACAAACTTCAGCTATCCTTCTAAAACTTGAAACCTAACTTGCCTGCAGGAAATAAACAATTGACCGCATATGTTTATTTTTATTGAACTCAAAACTGGAAAACGTGCCTGCAGGACTAGATATTTTAAAACAAAAAGGCATATGAATCCAAGTGTCATGCACAAATGTGTATGTCTGCTACTTGCACTGAGTTCGGCATCTTCGGTCTTGATTGCATGCTTCTCAAGATGTCTCAATCCACCAAAATCAGGGTCTGGCTTTTGCTAATAGATTGACAATACTCAAGTATTGTCTTAGTTAGTGACTTATTTTGATGATATAAGAACAATACGTGATGTCAAATTTGATAACCTAAGCTTAAACTATCAAGCTTAAAATATGGTTTCAGCTGTTTGGGTCTTGAAGCTGACCCAAACATGTACATGGACACACAAATCTTGTGGTTAAAAATCCAAAGTGAGAAGTTATGGTTCTCACAAAACACAAGACAATAAGAACCATTTGTTGTGTCTAGTAATGTCAATAGTTGAAATTTAATAGCGAAAGGAATTTGTCTTACCGTGACATCTGAAAAACCAACACAACTGTCCAGCTCTCCAAAATGAGCCTGGTGCCTTTGCCTGCATAAAATGCAACCACAACATCCACCAAAGGGATCAAAGCAGAACTTGCAATAGAGAGAGCAACCCCCATGCAAAACCCAATGACACCAACTGACCAACCTATTATAGTGAAGCCACAAGTTACATTAAAAAAACTACTAATTTTATGCTAATTATATTATTAAAAGGAAAGCCAAAATTGCAAAACTTTTGTTACCCATTCCATATTCATTATTTCTTATAGATCTCATAAACCCCTCAAATAAAGAAACCTAACTCGCCTACCATTTCAGTTTAGTGGAAATGGGTTGTGCCTTCAAGCTTTACTCTACTATCATGCATTACTTAAACCCTATTTCAGTTACCATTTTCAATGCTTTCCTTGTTATTTTAAACTTTCTATTCAACTTATGTCTCAGGCTCTCACAGACACTTCCAATGAGGTGACAGGGAATTAACTCTCTCATTTTCCAGTTTTTTCTTCAATTGTCTTCCCATGGATTGCAACAGGCCTCAACTCCAAACCATTTTACATTTTTCTCACATTTGAACAATCTAAAAGCCACAAAAATGGAATAAAGAAAAGTCCTCGTACTTTCAAAACTAGTGATTCATCTTTTTCAGTATCATCGACATAAAGCGGGAACATAAGGAATAAAAACGAACAAAAAATTGGAAGTCTTGACAGGTCCAACAGAAAATACATACTTTTTCGATAAAAATAACACAAAGTAGCAACTTAAAGTAGTTCAGTAATAGTATTCACCTTGTAGAGCTCAACTAGCACACTATCAAGAGATCCTTGAGCATTAGAGGGGCATAGTCTATCAACTGTAATTGTAGGGACAATTATCAAAATAACTTGATTAAACAAGACATAAACACAACTCACTCTTTCTATTGCAAGAACTACAAAAATGTGATGTGCCAATTCTTGAAAACTTGCAAGAGAAAGCCCCAATACATATTTTTTCTAGATACTCAGTCAGAATTTAACTAACAACACTAATATCCAAGGAAATTTCTTCAACCATCTGTATCATTTTTGGGCATATATTCAATAAATAAGAATATATAAACCTACTCTTTCTTTTTATGAAAATTACTATTTTTCTGCAAACCACATTTTAAAAATAATACAAATATGTGTGTCAAGGACTAAATGCATTATAAATCTTAGATATAGATTGAGTTAACTCGCCCATTTAATCATATAGATGCAAAAAGAAAGAAAGAAAAAATTGTGAAAAGGTAACAAAACAAGCAGCATAACAATAGCCACAAATTGTTCACTTTAATCTCCAATTTGAGCCTTGTTTTACTTGAAACCAATCAATCTCATCAACTCATATTTTGGAAAACAACCTCCAAAATACAAGATTATAAGAGCAAGAACGCTACCTAATCTTATTCTTGGCAGCAAAATGAAATGAATTTTTTACCACTATCTGGTCTTGTTCATCCATGGAGTTCTCATGCAACATTGCATATAGATGAAACTTATATTAGGAGATGGCCAAATCACCAAAACATTCAATTACAGATTTATTTGCAGGACACAACTAAACAACATATATATGAAATAGAAACAAACTTCAGCCATCTTTCTAACAGATTGCAACAGTCAACAACTATAATAATAAATTGGACAGCAACAGTCAACAACTAAAATAATCAATTGCACCCAAATCAAATTCAAACCCACCACATATCAATGAAAATCCAATTATCTACTAAACTAAATGAATTGTTGAGCCCTTAATTGTCTGTCTCTCTTCTGAACTTGTAAGGAAAAGGAAACACAAAAGAGACAATGATAATGGTGCAATTGAAAGGAGAGAAAAAGATCGATGCAGGTGAAGAAGAAATAGAGGGGAGAGAGAAATCAGATTCAATTCCTTGAACCAAATACAAGAAAAAGAAACAGTACCCAAATTTCTTGAACCCAAATTGAACGACAAAACAGATTCAACTTCGAATTCAAATATCAATGAAAACCCTATAATCTACAGAAATTGATATGAATAATGATTATTAGGCCCTAAATTGTTTCTCACCTGAACCTGAATGGTGTCGGCTTTATTCACCGGATCACTTCCTCTCCGACATGGGCATCGCTGGGAGTGCCGCAACCTCGAATTCTGCGTCGGCGGCGGAATTGTTGACGCACGCCATTGAGCTCTTCCAACCAGTCAAGCCTAGTCTTTGTTCCGGCTTTTGTTACACAGTTTATGGACATTTGAAGATCAAGTTCTACAGCGAGAAAGTGGCAGATCAAGACGAAAATGGAAACTCAAAAGAGCAAGAAAAAGAATGGTTGCAAGGAAATTGGAATCTCGAAAGAGATCGATGATGACGATGGTGCAATTTCGAGCAGAAAGGTGAAAGAAGAAAGAGGATGGAGAGAGGAAGTAGAGGGAGACAGAGAGAAATAGCCGTTGGGATTTGGTTCAAAATTTTTATTTATTTATTCAAAATATGCACAATTTCTGCGTGTACAGCAGTATTATGTTGAATTTAAATTTTAATGAACTATATTGTGAAGCAAGTTGTTAAGAAAAACCAAAAACTAATTACTGTTAGACTTCTTATAGTTTACATATTTTTCAGCTGACACTCTTGAAGAATTTTTGTGAATTTTGAGTTACCCTGTGTTATTCAATGTTAAATTCATTAGTGATTTTGAACGGAAAAACGTCTTTAAATTCAGTATGTGCTGTGCACGTGGGTAAAATTTTTTTTAAATGGCAAAAATGCCTTTAACTCCTTTTGGCTTCATCTTCTGCATTTGTTCAGGAGTATAGAGCTCCTCCACATTGGTGAAGCTCAAGCTTCCTTTATCAGAGAGTACGATTGGAGGGGTGAATAAGGTTGACGTTGTATATTTAACGTCGATGAAGGACAAGAAGGATGAATCGGCGTATGGGGAGAGAAAGTTGATATGTAAGTGTGGAGTTATTACCCCCACTCGAACGTCCTGGTCATATAAAAATCCTGGACGAAGATTTGTAAGGAGTGGAAGATGTAAGGTAAGTTTTGTTTAACTGTCTTGGCTATTTGATTAATCAAACATAGTTCAAATTTGTGTGATTTGTGTTGCACTGATTCTTATTGAATGAAGATGTTAGGATCGAAATGACTAGATGGTCAAATATTTAGAGATAGTATATAAAATGAAAGCAAAATTGGATACCGGATTTACGTGGAAAATCCCCAAAATAACAAGGGTAAAAAACTGTTAAGTATTTTATAGGGATAATTGCAGTTTAGTGCCCTGTACTTGACACCTTTTGCAATGATTTGCCCTAATGTTTTTTTTTTGTAACTTTGCAGTGACCTAATCTTTCATGAGCTCTTTCTGTTAAGATTCTATCAGTTAAATTGTGAAATGACCAAATTGCCCTTCTTCTTTCTTTCCTCTGATTTTTCGGCCACTTAAGGTGGCTGCCGGAAGCAATTCTGGCGTCGGTTGTTGCCGAAATTGAAGGTAGAGCACCCTTGAAGTGCCACAAATTCAATCCAAGTGGCAGTGTGGTCAAATTGTCGTCGAGGAAAGAGATCGACATAGAATCGTGTGGTGGCCAGAAAGTTTTCTGGCATCAATTGGTTGCAAATTTGAGACGGGTTGTTGCCGAAATTGATGGTAGAGCATCCTTGTAGTGTCAGAAATTCAATCCAAGTGGCGGTGTGGTCGGGTTCTCATCGAGGAAAGAGATCGGCATGGAGCCGTGTGGTGGCCG
>JAYMTA010001732.1:0-18862 GCA_036897625.1 Pelargonium cotyledonis
GGAAGTACAAATCTTATGGAGACTGGAAGACACATAAAGGTAATTAATTTGACAGAAATTGTAGTTCATTTATAAAAATTACAGCATATGTGTCGCGTCCATGATTCAGCCAGACATGTTCCATTCTTCATCTGCAACAGGTAGAGGTTCTAATCAAATTATGGGATAATCTACCCATATCAAACATTCAAGTTCTGATAATGTTTGAAATCAGTTCATTTATCATAGAATATGAAACAAGTAGATAGAGGAAGCCATTGCTCTGCTCACCCAGCAGTTCTCGAAAGTGAGCCCAAGGGATTGAGAGATTTTGGTGATTTTCAATGGGAAAATCAATCAATGCACGAGGAAGGTATTGTAATGATATATGATATACGTTCTAAAACAGACACGTTTCTCAACACTATAGTTTTACTTTAAAAAAAATATTTGAAGTATTGTCTGATGTCTTTTAATTTTCTATTGTATGTCTGATTTGACTCCAGCTTGTTCAACAATCAAGCAAAACAAAGGATTGTGGGTTGACACTAAAGGTAAAATCTGTTTCGTTTTTCTCCAGTTTCTTGTTTCATTTATATAGATGCATATCTATTTGTCTTCATGCCCATTCTAATCATCACTTTGAGTGTGGAGGCACAAATTTTATGGAGACTGGAAGACACATAAAGGTAATTAATTTGACAGAAATTGTGCTCTATTGCTACGCTAGTTGCCTAGATTTTGTCCGAAATAGAACGAAAGTTGCCTAAATATTGTTCGAATTAAAACGAAAGTTGCCCCGATTTTGTCCGAAATAGAACGAAAGTTGGCTGATTTTGTCATAAACAGAATGAAAGTTGCCTCGATTTTGACCGAAATAGAACGAAAGTTGTCTTGATTTTGTTTGAAACAGAACGAAAGTGGCCTCGATTTTTTCCGAAATACAACGAAAGTTGTCTCTATTTCGTTTGAAATAGAAAGAAAGTTGCCTCGATTTTGTCCGAAATAGAATGAAAGTTGCCTCGATTTCGTTCGAATTAGAACGAAGTTGCCCCAGTTTTGTCCGAAATAAAACGAAAGTTGCCTCGATTTTTGTCCGAAATAGAACGAAAGTTGCCTCGATTTTGTTCGAAATAAAACGAAAGTTTCCTCGATTTTGTCTGAAATAGATCGAAAGTTTCCCGATTTTGTCTGAAATAGATCGAAAGTTGTCCCGATTTTGTCCGAAATAGAACGAAAGTTGCCCCGACTTTGACCGAAATAGAACGAAAATTGTCTCAATTTTGTCCGAAATAGAACGAAAGTTGTTTCGATTTTCTTTGAAATAGAAAGAAAGTTGCCTTGATTTTGTTCGAATTAGAACGAAAGTTGCCCCGATTTTGTCCAAAATAGAACGAAAGTTGCCCAATTTTGTCTAAAATAAATCGATAGTTGTCCCGATTTTGTCCGAAATAGAACGAAAGTTGACTCGATTTTTGTCTTAAATAGAACGAAAGTTGCATTGATTTTGTTCGCAATAGAACGAAAGTTGCCCGATTTTGTCCGAAATAGAACGAAAGTTTCCTCGATTTTCTGAAATAGAATGAAAGTTGCCCGATTTTGTCTGAAACAGAACGAAAGTTGCATTTATTTCGTCTGAAATAGAAGGAAAGTTTCCTCGATTTTCTGAAAAAGAACGAAAGTTGCCTTGATAAATTTGCCTTGATTATTTTTCAAATTAGAACGAAAGTCGCCAATTTTGTTCGAAATAGATCGAAAGTTTTCCCGATTTTGTCCGAAATAGAACGAAAGTTGCCTCAATTTTGTCCGAAATAGAACGAAAGTTGCCTCGATTTTGTCCGAAATAGAATGAAAGTTGCCCCGATTTTGTCCAAAATAAAAAGAAAGTTGTCCCGATTATGTCCGAAATAGAACGAAAGTTGCCTCGATTTTGTCCGAAATCAAACGAAAGTTGCCTCGATTTTTGTCCGCAATAGAACGAATGTTGCATCGATTTTGTCCGAAATAGAACGAAAGTTGCCCGATTTTGTCTGAAATAGATCGAAAGTTGTCGCGATTTTGTCCGAAATAGAACAAAAGTTGCCTTGATTTTGTCCAAAATAGAATGAAAGTTGCCCGATTTTGTCTCCAATAGAACGAAAGTTGTACTGTTTTTGATCAAAATAGAATGAAAGTTGCGTCGATATTGACTGAAATAGAACGAAAGTTGCCTCGATATTGTCCGAAATAAAACAAAAGTGGCCTCGATTTTGTCCGAAATAGAAAGAAAGTTGTCTTGATTTTTTCTGAAATAGGACGAAAGTTGCCCGATTTTGTCTGAAATAGATCGAAAGTTGTCGTGATTTTGTCCGAAATAGAAAGAAAGCTGCCCTGATTTTGTCCGAAATAGAACGAAAGTTGCATCGATTTTGACCAAAATAAAACGAAAGTTTTCTCGATTTTGTCTGAAATAAAACGAAAAATACCTCGATTTTGTCTGAAATAGAATGGAAGTTGCATCGATTTTGTACGAATACAACAAAAGTTATCTCTATTTCGTTCGAAATAGAAAGAAAGTTGCCTTGATTTTTTCCGAAATAGAACAAAAGTTGCCTTGATTTTGTTCGAAATAGAACGAAAGTTGCCCCAATTTTGTCCGAAATAAAACGAAAGTTGCCTCGATTTTTGTCTCAAATAGAACGAACGTTTTCTCGATTTTCCGAAATAAAACAAAAGTTGCCCGATTTTGTCCAAAATAGAAGGAAAGTTGTCTCGATTTTGTCCAAAATAGAACGAAAGTTGTCTCAATTTTGTCCGAAATAAAACAAAAGTTGTCCCAATTTTGTCCGAAATAGAACGAAAGTTGCCCCGATTTTGTCCGAAATATAACGAAAGTTGCCTCGATTTTTGTACGCAATAGAACACAAGTTGCCTCGATATTGTCCGAAATAGAACGAAAGTTGCCCGATTTTGTCTGAAATAGATCGAAAGTTGTCCCTATATTTTCAGAAATAGAACAAAATTTTTCTTTATTTTGTCTGGAAATAGAACAAAATTTGTACATTTTTGTTCTAAATAGAATGAAAGTTGCCTCGATTTTGTCCAAAATAGAATGAAAATTGTCTCGATTTTATCTGAAGTAAAACGAAAGTTGCCTCGATTTTGTCCGAAAGAGAACGAAAGGAGCCCGTAAAACGAAAGTTGCCTCGATTTTGTCCGAAATAGAATGAAAGGAGCCCGGATTTTGTCCGAAATACAACGAAAGTTGTCTTTATTTCGCTCGAAATAGAAAGAAAGTTGTCTTTCTTTTTTCCAAAATAAAACAAAAGATGCCTTGATTTTGTTCGAAATAGAACGAAAGTTGCCTCGATTTTATCCTAAATAGATTGAAAATTGCCTCGTTTTTTGTCTGAAAAAGAACGAAACTTGCCTCGATTTTGTTCGAAATTGAACGAAAGTTACCTCGTTTTTTTCCGAATTAGAACGAAAGTTGCCACGATTTTGTCCGAAATAAAACAAAAGTTGCCCAGATTTTGTCCAAAATAAAAAGAAAGTTGTCCCGATTTTGTCCAAAATAGAATGAGAGTTGCCCCGATTTTGTCCGAAATAGAACGAAAGTTGCCTCGATTTTTGTCCGCAATAAAACGAAAGTTGCATCGATTTTGTCCGAAATAGAACGAAAGTTGCCCGATTTTGTCTGAAATAGATCGAAAGTTGTCCTGATTTTGTTCGAAATAGAAAATTGCCTTTATTTTGTCAGAAATACAACGAAAGTTGTCCCCTTTTTGTCTTAAATATAACGAAAGTTGCCTTGATATTTACCAAAATAGAGCGAAAGTGGCCTCGATTTTGTCTGAAATACAATGAAAGTTGTCTCCAATTCGTTCCAAAATAAAAGAAAGTTGCCTCAATTTTGTCCAAAATAAAACGAAAGTTGCCTCGATTTTATTCGAAACAGAACGAAAGTTGCCCTAATTTTGTTCGAATTAGAACGAAATCTTCCTCGATTTTTGTCCGAAATAGAACGAAAGTTGCATCAATTTTGTCCGAAATAAAACGAAAGTTTCCTCGATTTTCTGAAACAGAACGAAAGTTGCCTGATTTTGTTTGAAACAGAACGAAAGTTGCATCGATTTCATCCGAAATAGAACGAAAGTTGCCTTGATTTTGTTCGAATTAGAACGAAAGTTGCCTGGATTTTGTTCGAAATAGATCGAAAGTTTTCCCGATTTTGTCTGAAATATGACGAAAGTTTTCTTGATTTTGTTCGAAATAGAACGAAAGTTGCCCGATTTTGTCTGAAATAGAACGAAAGTTGCCTTTATTTTGACCAAAATAGAATGAAAGTTGTCTTGATTTTGTTTGAAATAAAACGAAAGTTGCTTCGATTTTGTCTGAAATAAAATTAAAGTGGCCTCGATTTTGTCCAAAATAGAACGAAAGTTTTCTCGATTTCGTTCGAAATAGAACGAAAGTTGCCTCGATTTTGTCCGAAATAGAACAAAAGTTGCATTGATTTTGTTCGAATTATAACTAAACTTGCCCTGATTTTGTCCAAAATCGAATGAAAGTTGTTTCGATTTTGTCCGAAATAGAACGTAAGTGGCCTCGATTTTGTCTGAAATACAACGAAAGTTGTGTCTATTTCGTTCGAAATAGAAAGAAAGTTTCCTCGATTTTGTCCGAATTAGAACGAAAGTGGCCTTGATTTTGTCCGAAATAGAACGAAAGTTGCCTTGATTTTGTTCGAATAAGAACTATAGTTGCCCCGGTTTTGCCTAATATAGAACGAAATTTGCCTCGATTTTGTCCAAAATAGAACGAAAGTTGCATTGATTTTGTTCGAATTAGAACTGAACTTGCCCCGATTTTGTACAAAATCGAATGAAAGTTGTTTCGTTTTTGTCTGAAATAGAACGAAAGATACCTCGATTTTGTCCAAAATATAACGAAAGTTGGTTCGATTTTATCCGAAATATAATGAAAGTTGCCTCGTTTTTTGTCCAAAAAAGAACGAAACTTGCTTCGGTTTTGTCCGAAAAAGAGCGAAAGTTGCCCGATTTTGTCTGAAATAGACCGAAAGTTGTCCCGATTTTGTCCGAAATAGAAAGAAAGTTGTCCCGATTTTGTCCGAAATAGAACGAAAGCTATACTGTGTTTGTTCTAAATAGAACGAAAGTTGCCTCGATTTTGACCAAAATAGAACGAAAGTTGTCTTGATTTTGTCTGAAATAGAACGAAAGTTGTCTTGATTTTGTCCGAAATAGAACGAAAGTGCCCACAATTTTGTCCGCAATACAACGAAAGTTGTCTCTATTTCATTCGAAATAAAAAGAAAGTTGCCTCGATTTTGTCCAAAATACAACGAAAGTTGCCTCGATTTAGTTTGAATTAGAACGAAAGTTTCCCCGATTTTGTCCGAAGTAGAACGAAAGTTGCCTCGATTTTGTTCGAATTAGAACGAAAGTTACCCCGATTTTGTCCGAAATAGAACGAAAGTTGCCTCTACTTATGTTCGAAACAGAACGAAAGTTGCATCGATTTTGTCCGAAATGGAACGAAAGTTTCCTCGATTTTCTGATAAAGAACGGAAGTTGCCTTGATTTTTGTCCGTAATAGAACGAAAGTTGCCTCGATTTCGTCCGAAATTGAACGAAAGTTGCCCGATTTCTTCTGAAATAGATCGAAAGTTGTCCCGATTTTGTCTGAAATAGAACGAAAGTTTTCTTGATTCTGTTTGAAATAAAACGAAAGTTGCACGATTTTGTCTGAAATGGAACGAAAGTTGTACCGTTTTTGTCCTAAATAGAACGAAAGTTGTCTCGATTTTGTCTGATATAAAACGAAAGTTGCCTTGAATTTGTCCGAAATAGAACCAAAGTGGCCTTGATTTTGCCTCGATTTTGTCCGAAATAGAAATGAAAGTTGCCTCGATTTTGTTCAATATAAAACGAAAGTTGCTTTGTTTTTGTTCAAATTAAAACAAAAGTTGGCCCGAATTTTGTTCGAAATAGAACGAAAGTTGCATCGTTTTTGTCCGAAATAGAACGTAAGTTTCCTCGATTTTCTGAAAAATAACGAAAGGTGCCTTGATTTTGTTCGAATTAGAACTAAACTTGCCCTGATTTACTACAAAATCGAATGAAAGTTGTTTCGTTTTTGTCCGAAATATAACGAAAGTTGTTTCGATTTTATCCGAAATAGAACGAAAGTTGCCTCATTTTTCGTCCAAAAAAGAACGAAACTTGCTTCGGTTTTGTCTGAAAAAGAACGAAAGTTGCCCGATTTTGTCTGAAATAGACCGAAAGTTGTCCCGATTTTGTCCGAAATAGAACGAAAGCTGTCCCGATTTTGTCCGAAATAGATCGAAAGCTATACTGTTTTTGTTCTAAATAAAACGAAAGTTGCCTCGATTTTGACCAAAATTGAACGAAAGTTGTCTCGTTTTTGTCTGAAATAGAACGAAAGTTGTCTTGATTTTGTCCGAAATAGAACGAAAGTGCCCACGATTTTGTCCGAAATACAACGAAAGTTGTCTCTATTTCATTCGAAATAAAAAGAAAGTTGCCTCGATTTTGTCCGAAATACAACGAAAGTTACCTCGATTTTGTTTGAATTACAACGAAAGTTTCCCCGATTTTGTCCGAAATAGAACGAAAGTTGCCTCGATTTTGTTCGAATTAGAATGAAAGTTGTCCCGATTTTGTCCGAAATAGAACGAAAGTTGCCTCGACTTTTGTCCGAAACAGAACGAAAGTTGCATTGATTTTGTCCGAAATAGAACGAAAGTTTCCTCGATTTTCTGATAAAGAACGAAAGTTGCCTCGATTTCGTCCGAAATAGAACGAAAGTTGCCCGATTTCTTCTGAAATAGATCGAAAGTTGTCCCAATTTTGTCTGAAGTACAACGAATGTTTTCTTGATTCTGTTTGAAATAAAACGAAAGTTGCACGATTTTGTCTGAAATGGGACGAAAGTTGTACCGTTTTTGTTCTAAATAGAACGAAAGTAGTCTTGATTTTGACCAAAATAGAACAAAGTTGTCTCGATTGGTCTGAAATAAAACGAAAGTTGCCTCGAATTTGTCCGAAATAGAACCAAAGTGGCCTCGATTTTGTCTGAAATGGAACGAAAGTTGCCTCAATTTTGTTTAATTTAAAACGAAAGTTGCTTTGTTTTTGTTCAAATTAAAACAAAAGTTGCCCCGATTTTTGTCCGTAATAGAACGAAAGTTGCATCGTTTTTGTCCAAAATAGAACGAAAGTTTCCTCGATTTTCGGAAATAGAACGAAAGTTGCATCGATTTTGTCCGAAATAGAATGAAAGTTTCCTTGATTTTCTGAATAAGAACGAAAGTTGCCTTGATTTTGTTTGAATTAGAACGAAAGTTGTCTCGATTTTGTTCGAAATAGATCGAAAGTTGTCCCGATTTTGTCCAAAATAGAACGAAAGTTGTCCCGTTTTTGTTCGAAATATAACGAAAGTTGCCTCGATTTTGTCCGAAATAGTACAGAAATTGCCCCGATTTTGTCCAAAATAAAATGAAAGTTACATCGATTTTGTCCGCAATAGAACGAAAGTTGCCACGATTTTGTCTGAAATAGAACGAAAGTTAACCAATTTTGTCTGAAATAGGTTGAAAGTTGTCCCGATTTTGCCCGAAATAAAACGAAAGTTGCCTTGATTTTGTCCGAAATACAACGAAAGTTCACCAATTTTGTCTGAAATAGTACGAAAGTTGTACCGTTTTTGTCCTAAATAGATCAAAAGTTTCCTCGATTTTGACCAAAATAGAACAAAAGTTGTCTCGATTTTGTCTGAAATAAAATGACAATTGCCTTGATTTTGTCCGAAATAGAACTAAAGTTGCCTTGATTTTGTTCGAATAAGAACTAAAGTTGCCCCAGTATTGTCCGATATAGAACGAAATTTGCCTCGAAAAGTTGCATTGATTTTGTTCGAATTAGAACTTAACTTTCCCCGATTTTGAACAAAATAGAATGAAAGTTGTCTCGTTTTTGTCCAAAATAGAACGAAAGATGCCTCGATTTATTCTAAAATATAACGAAAGTTGCTTCGATTTTATCCGAAATATAACGAAAGTTGCCTCGTTTTTTGTCCGAAATAGAATGAAAGTTGCGTAGATTTTGTGCGAAATAGAACGAAAGTTTTCTCGTTTTTTGTTCGAAATAGGACGAAACATGCCTCGATTTTTTCCGAAATATATTGAAAGTTGCCTCGATTTTATCCGAAATAGATCGAAAGTTGCTTCATTTTTTGTCCTAAACAGAATGAAAGTTGCCTCAATTTTGTCCGAAATAGAACGAAAGTTGCATTGATTTTGTTCGAATTAGAACTAAAGTTGTCGCGATTTTGTCCAAATTAGAACGAAAGTTGCCTTTATTTTGTGCGAAATATAACGAAAGTTGTCTCGTTTTTTGTTCAAAATAGAACGAAAGATGCCTCGATATTGTCCGAAATATAACGAAAGTTGCCTCGATTTTATCCGAAATAGAAAGAAAGTGGGCTCGTTTTTTGTCCAAAACAGAACGAAACTTGCCTCGGTTTTGTCTGAAAAAGAACGAAAGTTGCCCGATTTTTTTCTGAAATAGATCGAAAGTTTTCCCGATTTTGTCCGAAATAGAATGAAAGTTACCTTGATTTTGTCCGAAATACGACGAAAGTTGCCCAATTTTGTCTGAAATAGAACGAAAGTTGTACCGTTTTTGACCTAAATAAAACGAAAGTTGCCTCGATTTTGACCAAAATAGAATGAAAGTTGTCTCGATTTTGTCTGAAATAGAACGAAAGTTGCCTCGATTTTGTGCGAAATAGAACGAAAGTGGCCTCGATTTTGTCTGAAATACAACGAAAGTTTTCTCTATTTCGTTTGAAATAGAAAGAAAGTTACCTCGATTTTGTCCAAAATAGAATGAAAGTTGCCTTGATTTTGTTCGAATTAGAACGAAAGTTGCTCCGATTTTGTACGAAATAGAACGAAAGTTGCCTCGATTTTGTCCACAATAGAACAAAAGTTGCCTTCATTTGTTCCGAATTAGGACAAAAGTTGTGTCGATTATGTCTGAATTAGAACGAAAGTCGCCTCGATTTTGTGCGAAATAGAACGAAAGTTGTCTTGTTTTTTTGTCCGAAATAGAATGAAAGTTGCCTCAATTTTGTCCAAAATATAACAAAAGTTGCCTCGATTTTATCCGAAATAGAACGGAAGGTTCCCAATTTTTTGTCTGAAATAGAACGAAAGTTGCATCGATTTGGTCCGAAATAGAACGAAAGGTTTCTCTATTTTGTTCGAAATAGAATGAAAGTTGCCTTCATTTGGTCCGAAATAGACCGAAAGTTTTCCCAATGTTGTCTGAAATAGATCGAAAGTTGTCCCGATTTTGTCTGAAATAGATCGAAAGTTGTCCCGATTTTGTCTGAAATAGAACGAAAGTTGTACCATTTTTGTCCTAAATGTAATGAAAGTTGCCTCGATTTTGACCAAAATAGAACCAAAGTTATCTCGATTTTGTCTGAAATAAAACGAAAGTTGCCTCGATTTTTGTCCGAAATAGAACGTAAGCGGCCTCGATTTTGTCCGAGATACAATGAAAGTTGTCTCTTTTTCGTTCGAAATAGAAAGAAAGTTGCCTCAATTTTGTCCGAAATAGAACAAAAGTTGCCTTGATTTTGTTCGAATAAGAACTATAGTTGCCCCGGTTTTGTCTAATATAGAACGAAATTTGCCTTGATTTTGTCCAAAATAGAACAAAAGTTGCATTGATTTTGTTCGAATTAGAACTAAACTTGCCCCGATTTTGTCCAAAATCGAATTAAAGTTGTTTCGTTTTTGTCTGAAATAGAACGAAAGATACCTCGATTTTGTCCAAAATATAACGAAAGTTGCGTTGTTTTTTGTCCTAAAAAGAACGAAACTTGCCTCGGTTTTGTCTGATAAAGAACGAAAGTTGCCCGATTTTGCCTGAAATAGATCGAAAGTTGTCCCGATTTTGTCGGAAATAGAACGAAAGTTTTCTTGATTCTGTCCGAAATAGAATGAAAGTTGCCCGATTTTATCTGAAATGGAATGAAAGTTGTACCGTTTTTGTCCTAAATAGATCGAAAGTAGCCTCGAACTTGACCAAAATAGAACAAAAGTTGTCTCGTTTTTGTCTGAAATAAAACGAAAGTTGCCTCGATTTGGTCCGAAATAGAATGAAAGTGGTCTCGATTTTGTCCGAAATACATCGAAAGTTGTTAGAAAGAAAGTTACCTCGATTTTTTTCCGAAATAGAACGAAAGTTGCCTTGATTTTGTTCAAATTAAAACGAAAGTTGCCCCGATTTTGTCCGAAATAGAACGAAAGTTGCCGTTATTTTGTGCGAACTATAACGAAAGTTGTCTCGTTTTTTGTTCAAAATAGAACGAAAGATGCCTCGATATTGTCCGAAATATAACGAAAGTTGCCTCGATTTTATCCGAAATAGAAAGAAAGTGGCCTAGTTTTTTGTCCGAAAAAGAACGAAACTTGCCTCGGTTTCTTCTGAAAAAGAACGTAAGTTGCCCGATTTTGTCTGTAATAGATCGAAAGTTCTCCCAATTTTGTCTAAAGTAGAACGAAAGTTGCCTTGATTTCGTCCAAAATACGACGAAAGTTGCCCGATTTTGTCTGAAATAGAACGAAAGTTGTACCGTTTTTTTACCTAAATAGAACGAAAGTTGCCTCGATTTTGACCAAAATAGAATGAAAGTTGTCTCGATTTTGTCTGAAATAGAACAAAAGTGGCCTCGATTTTGTCCGAAATACAACGAAAGTTGTCTCTATATCGTTTGAAATAGAAAGAAAGTTGCCTCGATTTTGTCCAAAATAGAACGAAAGTTGCCTAGATTTTGTTCGAATTAGAACGAAAGTTGCTCCAATTTTGTACGAAATAGAACAAAAGTTGCCTCGATTTCGTCCACAATAGAACAAAAGTTGCCTTGATTTGTTCCGATTTAGGACAAAAGTTGTCTCGATTATGTCTAAATTAGAACGAAAGTTGATTTTGTGCGAAATAGAACGAAAGTTGTCTGGTTTTTGTCCGAAATAGAATGAAAGTTGCCTCGATTTTATCGGAAATAGAACGAAAGGTTCCCCGTTTTTTGTCCGAAATAGAACGAAAGTTGCATCGATTTGGTCCAAAATAGAACGAAAGTTTTCTCTATTTTGTTCGAAATAGAATGAAAGTTGCCTTCATTTTGTCCGAATTTGAACAAAAGTTACCTTGATTTTATGCAAAATAGAACGAAAGTTGTCTCGTTTTTTGTCCACAATAGAACGAAAGATGCCTCGATTTTGTCCGAAATATAACGATAGTTGCCTCGAATTTATCCAAAATAGAAAGAAAGTTGCCTCATTTTTTGTCCGAAAAAGAACGAAGATTGCCTTGATTTTGTCCGAAATAGAACGAAAGTTGCTCCGATTTTGTCCAAAATAGAACGAAAATTGCCTTGATTTTGTCCAAAATAGAATAAAAGTTGCCTTGATTTTGTTCGAATTAGAATTAAAGTTACCCCGATTTTGTCTGAAATAGAACGATAGTTGATTCGATTTGGTCCGAAATAGAACGAAATTTCCTCGATTTTATCCGAAACAGAACTAAAGTTGCCTCGTTTTTTGTCCGAAACAGAACGAAAGTTGCCTCAATTTTGTCGGAAATAGAATGAAAGTTGCCTCGATTTTGTCCGAAATAGAACGAATGTTGCATTGATTTTGTTCGAATTAGAACTAAAGTTGCCCCGATTTTGTCCGAATTAGAACAAAATTTGCCTTGATTTTGTGCGTAATAAAACGAAAGTTGTCTCATTTTTTGTCCAAAATAGAACGAAAGACGCCTCGATTTTGTCCGAAATATAACGAAAGTTGCCTCGATTTTATCCGAAATATGAAAAAAAGTTGCCTCATTTTTTGTCCGAAAAAGAACAAAGGTCGCCTTGATTTTGTCTGAAATAGAATGAAAGTTGCCTTGATTTTGTTCGAATTAGAACGAATGTTGCTCTGATTTTGTACGAAATATAATGAAAGTTGCCTCGATTTTGTCCACGATAGAACGAAAGTTTCCTTCATTTGTTACGAATTTGGACAAAAGTTGTCTCGATTATGTCTGAACTGGATCGAAAGTTGCCTCGAATTTGTGCGAAATAGAACGAAAGTTGTCTCATTTTTTGTTCGAAATAGAACGAAAGTTACCTCTATTTTACTCAAAATATAACAAAAGTTGCCTCGATTTTGTCCGATATAGAATTAAAGTTGACTCGATTTGGTCTTATATAGAACGAAAGTTGCCTCGATTTTGTCCAAAATAGAATGAAAATTGCCTCGATTTTGTCCGATATAGCACGAAAGTTTACTCGATTTGGTCAAAAATAAAACGAAAGTTGCCTCGTTTTTTGACCGAAATAGAATGAAAGTTGCCTCTATTTTTTCCAAAATTTAACGAAAGTTGCCTCGATTTTATCCGAAATAGAATGAAAGTCGCCCCGATTTTGTCCGAATAAGAACAAAAGTTACCTTAATTTTGTTTGAAATAGAACGAAAGTTGTCTCATTTTTTTCCGAAATAGAACGAAAGATGCCTCGATTTTGTCTGAAATATAACAAAAGTTGGCTCGATTTTATCCGAAATAGAAAGAAAGTTGCCTCGTTTTTTGTCTGAAAAAGAACGAAGGTTGCCTTGATTTTGTCCGAAATGCCTTGATTTTGTTCGAATTAGAATGAAAGTTGTCTCGTTTATTGTCCAAAATAGAACAAAAGTTGCATCGATTTTTGTCCAAAATAGAACGGAAGTTGCTTCAGTTTTGTCCGAAATACAACGAAAGTTGTCTCTATTTTGTTCGAAATAGAATGAAAGTTGCCTCGATTTTGTCCGATATAGAACGAAAGTTGACCCGATTTGGTCCATAAGAGAACGAAATTTGCCTCGATTTTGTTCGAAATAGAACGAAAGTTGCCTTCATTTTGTTCTAATTAGAACTAAAGTTGCCCCGATTTTGTCCGATATAGAACGAAAGTTGACTCGATTCGGTCCAAAATAGAACGAAATTTGCATAGATTTTGTCCAAATAGAATGAAAGTTGCTTTTACTTTGTCCAAAATATAATGAAAGTTTCCTCGATTTTGTACGAAATAGAACGAAAGTTGCCTTTATTTTTTTCGAATTAGAACTAAAGTTGCCCCGATTTTGTCCGAATTAGAACGAAAGTTGTCCCGATTTTGTCCGAAGTATAACGAAAGTTGTCTCGATTTTATCCGAAATAGAACAAAAGTTGGCTCGATTTTTGTTCGAAATAGAACGAAAGTTGTCAAAAACATGTAGACGATTTCTCAATACTTTAGTTTTACTTTTAATTTTCTTTTTGAAGTACTGTTTGAAATGTTATTTTCATATCATATTTCTTTTTGGATTTGAAACCATATAATTTTCTATTGTAATTTTGATACTCTCTCTCTCTCTCTCTCTTGCATTACTCATAAGTTTAAAATTTGTTTATAGGTAAATTGGTTGGAAACCCCTTGTACTTGTTCAAACAATTGAAAAGACGCCTGAGTAGTTTTCACTACAGGTTTAGCCTTTGTACTTATTTTTTTCTTTATTTTGTCCAGATGACCAGCTACAACAAGTCACGTACCCCCACGTAAGCGACAACGCCAAATCAATCTTCCATGTCATCATCGTGTCCATGTCATCTGGCCACATCAGTCAAACAAACCCTTATTATTATTTTTTATAATAAAATATCTGATTTTTTTAAAATATTTTTTTAATATGATTTGTTTTAAAATAATTCAAAGACCAAGAGGAAGAGCAATGGTTGTAACCGGTGGAATGGATCTTTGGAAATTTCAAGAATTAGAAGCTAGGTTTTGATAAGAGTTGGTAAAAGTTTATCTACTCCTTTAAAGTACTCACTAGATTTTCGGTCATAAACAAGCTAGATTTTGGATGATGTGGAGTTATTATTATTTCTTTAGAGAAAATTAGATATAAAAAATAAAAATAAAATTCAGAATCTGAACTGTTACAACACCGTGAAAAGCATCCATCGTGCAACAATATTTTGTATTGTTTTGATTAGTTTTGTATTGTTGGAAATGCAATGTTTTCAAGAGCTATGCCAGGTTTTGTACCACCATACTGGAATGGGTCCTCAATAGCTCATGTCCCACCCTTCCCAACCTCCATAGCAATTCCTACATTTATGTTTTGGGATTCTTTGATTTCTGAACCAGTGAATATGTTTTGGGTTGGCTATCTAGTTCTCTGTATTGGATCAAGAATTGTTTGTTTGCTGTTGATCGTTAATTTGTTAGTGCTCCTGATATTTCTTCATCTTTTTGCTCAGTACCAAATTTGCTTTTGATTGTATCTGAATCACTACCAAAGTTGCCTCTGATTGTATCCGAATCACTACGGAAGCTTCTTATGCTATTTTCTCTATATTAAGTCCTGTGCATGAGATTTAAGAGAGGACACTACATACAAAATCCAAATTGAAAATGGATGAACAAATAACTTCAGGAAAGTAAGATATTTAGCTACTCATTTTCTTTTATAGTTGTCTCAATTGTGTCCGAATTGGAACAAAATATGCCTTGATTTTGTTCGAATTAGAAATACAATTTCCCCGATATTGTCCAAATGAGAACGAAAGTTGCCTTGATTTTTTCTGAATTAGAACAAAATTTGTCTCGATCGTATGAGCATTAAACGAAAGTTTTCTTGATTGTGTCCGAATTAAAACGAAAGTTACCTCGATTTTCTCCGAATTAGATCGAAGGCTTCCTTGATTGGGTCCGAATTAGAACAAAAGTTGTCTTGATTGTGTCCGTATGAAACAAAAGAGGTCTCGATTGTGTTCAAATTAGAATGAAAGTTGTCTCGATTTTGTCAGAATGAGAAATGAAGATGCCTTGATTGTTTTGAAATTAGAACACAAGTTGTCTCGATCGTGTGCGTATTAATCGAAAGTTGTCTCGATTTTGTTCGAATTAAAATGAAAGTTGCATCGATTTTATCCGAATGAGAACAAAAGTTGCCTTGATTTAGTCCGAATTAGAATGAAAGTTGCCTTGATTGTGTTTGAATCAGAACTAAAGTTGTCTCGATTGTGTCCAAATTGGCCTGAAAGTTGCCTCGATTTCGTTTGAATTAGAACGAAAGTTGCCTCGTTTGTTTCCTCATAAGAATGAAAGTTGTCTTGATTTTGTCTGAATTAGAATGAAAGTTGTCTCTATTGTGTTCTAATTAGAGCGAAAGTTATCTTGATTGTGTCCGCATTGGAAAGAAAATTGTCTCGATTTTGTCCGAATTAGAATGAAAGTAGTCTCGGTTGTGTTCTAATTAGAACAAAAGTTGTCTCAGTTGTGTCCGAATTAGAACGAAAGGTGCCTTGATTTTGTCCGAATAAGAACAAAAGTTGTCTCGATTTCGTCCGGATGAGAACGAAAGTTGTCTCGATTTGGTCTGGATGAGAATGAAAGTTGTCTCGATTTAGTCCGAATTAGAACGGAAGTTGCCTTGATTGTATCCAAATTAGAACAAAAGTTGTCTCGATTGTGTCCGAATTAGAATGAAAGTTGTCTCGATTGTGTTTGATTTGGAACGAAAGTTGCATTTGATATTGTCCAAATTATAACGAAAGTTGTCTCGATTTTGTCTGGATTATAATGAAAGTTGTCTCGATTATTTCCGCATTAAAAAGAAAATTGTCTTGATTATGTTCTAATTAGAACGCAAGTTGTCTTGAATGTGTTCGAATTAGAACGAAAGTTGTCTTAATTGTGTCCGAATTAAAACGAAAACTATCATGATTTTGTCCGAATTAGAACGAAAGTTGCCTGGATTTTATCCCAATTAGAACGAAAGTTGCCTTGTTTGTTTCTGAATTAGAACAAAAGTTGTCTCAATCGTATCCGTATTAAACGAAATTTTTCTCTATTGTGTCCAAATTAGAACGAAAGTTCCATTGATTTTGTCCGAATAATATCGGAAGTTGCCTCAATTGTGTTCGAATTAGAACAAAAGTTGTCTTGATTGTGTCTGCATTAAACAAAAGTTTTTTAGATTGTGTTCGAATTAGAACGAAAGTTGCCTCAAATTTGTCCGAATGAGAACAAAAGTTGTCTCGACTTAGTTTGAATTAGAACGCAAGTTGTCTCGATTTTTTCCGAATTAGAAAGATAGTTGCCTTGTTTATGTCCGAACAAAAACGAAAGTTGCATCGATTTTGTCTGAATTAGAACGAAAGTTTTTTCGATTGTGTCCGCATTAGAAAGAAAATTGTCTCAATTTTTTTCGAATTAGAACGAATGTTGTCTCAATTGTGTTCGAACTAGATCGGAAGTTATCTAAATTATGTCCGAATTAGAATGAAAGTTGTCTTGATTTTGTTTGAATAAGAACAAAAGTTAACTCGATTATGTTCGAGTTAGAATGAAAATTGCTTTGATTTTTTCCGAATTAGAACGAAAGTTGCCTCGATTTTGTCTGAATTAGGACTAAAGTTGCCTTATTTGTGTCCGAATTAAAACAAAATTTGACTCGATTTTGTCCGAATTAGATCTGAAGTTGCCTCATTTGTATTCGAACTAGAACGAAAGTTGTCTCGATTGTGTTCGAATTAGAACGAACGTAGCATTGATTTTGTCCAAATGAGAACGAAAGTTGTCTCAATTTAGTTCTAATGAGAACGAATATTGCCTTGATTGTTTTTGAATTAGAACAAAAGTTGTCTCTATTGTGTACGCATTAAACGAAAGTTTTCTTGATTGTTTCCGAATTCGAACGAAAGTTGTCTCGATTGTGTCCGAATTATAATGAAAGTTGTCTTGGAACCAAAATTGCCTCAATTTTGTCTGAATGAGAATGAAAGTTGTCTCAATTTAGTCCGTATGAGAACGAAAGTTGCCTTGATTGTTTTTGAATTAGAACAAAAGTTGTATTGATTATGTCCTCATTAAACGAAATTTGTCTCAATTGTGTTCGAATTAGAACGAAAGTTGTCTCAATTTTGTTCGAATGAGAACAAAAGTTATCTTGATTTTTTCGAATTAGAACGAAAGTTATCTTGATTGTGTCTGATTCAAAACAAAAGTTGTCTTGATTTTGTCTAAATTATAACGAAAATTGTCTTGATTGTGTCCAAATTAGAACGAAAGGTGTCTCGATTTTGTCTAATTTGAACGATAGTTCCTCATTTGTGTCCGAATTAGAAATAAAGTTGTCTCGAATTTGTCCAAAGGAGAACGAAAGAGGCCTCAATTTTTTTGAAATGAGAAAGAAAGTTGCCTCGATTTTGTCCAATTAAAAACGAAAATTTCCTTGATTGTGTATGTACTAGAATAAAAGTTACCTCGATTTTGTCCGGATTAAAACGGAAGTTGCCTTAGTTTAGTCCGGATTAGAACGAAAGTTGTCTCGATCGTGTACAAATTAGAATGGAAGTTGTCTCGATTGTGTCCGAATTAGAACGAAAGCTGCCTCAATTTTGTTATAATTAGAAAAAAGTTGTCTCGACTTTATGCAAATGAGATTGGAAGTTGTCTCGATTGTGTCCTAATTACAACGTAAGTTGTTTGATTGTATTCGAATTAGTACGAAAGTTGCCTCAATTTTGTCCGAATGAGAATGAAAGTTGCCTCGATTTAATCCGGATTAGAACGAAAGTTGCCTTGATCATGTCTGAATTAGAACAAAAGTTGTCTCGATTGTGTTCGAATTAGAACAAAAGTTGTCTCAATTGTGTCCGAATTTGAACAATAGTTGTCTCGATTTTGTCCGAATTAATACGAAAGTTGCCTTTAATTTTATCCAAATTAGTACGTAAATTGTCTTCTTTTTATCCAAATCAGTTCGAAAATTCCCTTTGATTGCCTACTATTTGTGATTCATGATGATATGAAAAAATCAGAGCAATTAGCTTGTTGTGGACAGTGACATGTCCGTAGTTGAAAATGCTCCAATTTGTATAAGTCGAATATACGGGTTATGATTAATAGTATAAGTTCGTACGAAAGTTACCTCGATTGTGTTTGAATTGAAACGAAAGTTGTCTAGTTTGTGTCCAAATTATAACCAAAGTTGTCTCAATTTTGTCCGAGTTAGAACGAAAGTTGTTTCAATTTTGTCTGAATTAGAACGAAAGTTGTCCCGAGTCCCGACTGTGTCCAAATTAGAACAATAGTTGCCTTTGATCGTGTCCAAATCAGAACAAATCAGTACATTATGAACATTGCCTTTGATTGCCTATTGTTAGTGATTCATGTGTGGGATTCAAATGTAAACTTGTATTGGTATACCAAAATCTTGTCCACCATTGATAACTTGTGATTAGAAATTTGTATTTCCTTATGAGGTCGAAAAGTTGATTGAGAATGGATAAAATTTGTCAATGATGATGGAACAAGAAAGCCTCTGCTATTGGTCACTGCTTCTGTTGACAAAATGATTCTCAGTGAAAATTTTCATTTGCTGAAGTTTTTATGATCTCTCTAAATGGAACTTGTTTTGCGGACAACTCCAAATGCTACAGGATGTAACTTGTTTTGCACAGACCTCAGAGCCCTTGGACTCGCTCGCACTCGTAGCTAACCTCACATTTGTGGCTCGTGACTCCAAGACAGGAAAGTCTTCTCCCATTAATACAAGCGATAACTACTTTTTTGGTACCCAAACTTTTATTTGAAACTCAATTTAGTATCCAAACTTTTATTCCGTCTAATTTAGTACTCACACGAGGGTGGAGCAGACGCATATCTGGTCGACGTTGTTGCAGGTCTGGTCGGCGGTGTTGCAGATCTGGTTGTGAGCTTCGGAGGAGAGAGTTATGGTTGTAGAGCTCCGGCTGAGAGAGACATGGCTGGATCT
>JAYMTA010001733.1:0-18862 GCA_036897625.1 Pelargonium cotyledonis
TCTTACTTGTGCATACACACACAACACAACTTATGATTTTCTTATTGCATTTATTTCAATTCATTAAAGGTTTTTGAATTTAATTTATTATTCTAATTTATCTAGTGGTAGTTCTTGTGGTTCGATATCTGAATCTCCTTGAGAGTTGCATTATTACTTCGACGCTCCTCGGTGCACTTGGCGAGTAAGCGCCATAGAGTGTGGCGCGAGCATACCAATATGTGATCAAATAGTGCAACATATATAATCTCAATCTAATGATGTTTATTAATTAATTAAAACCATTAAAGCATCAACAATAATCATTTTCCACAACAAATAAAGGAACTATATTCTATAATGCAATAACTCAATCTTTATCTTTACAATATTCCTTTCTTTTCTTCTTTTTTTCTCTTCCCTTTTACAAAAGAAATGCCAACTGATATATCTTTTTATAATGGTCAAGTGTTCTTGAAATTCAGAGATGACTTGTATTTAGAAAGTTTACTCATTTTTGCAGCAAAAATTACTAATCTAATTTTAAACACATATATTGATAATATTTATTTTATTTTAGAGAATGATGAACTTAAGTCAAACACTATTTGATTTAAGCTAAGCCGTCACGCGACGCATCATTGAAAAAAAATGATCCAGCGGATCGCTCCGTTCCCACAAATTTATTGAGGTGGGTATGAATCATATTAGATGAGGTGTCATACTCTCATGATCTTGGCTTAGATGAGGGTACACTTTAATATTTTAAGTAGATTTAATAGTGATACAATTTTATTTTTAAATATAGACGATAATACTAACTAGTCGGGTAAACGCCCTTAATCACCGAGGTTAGAACCTTCTCGTATCACTTGCACATGTATATCGAGCATATAGTTTGGAAATAAAACACACATTAGTGGTGACCGGCTAGAATTCCAAAATAAACAAGTAATATTAACTCAGCTGTAGAATAAAATAAAAATGTGAGCCTAATGTACGAGCTCATTAAAGAAATACGAGAACGTGTCGCATATAAAGCTATAAATATATACACATAAACACTACGAGGATCTCGCTTAAATGTTGAGATGCTTCAACCGAGAGAAATATTATCTTACATAATATATTGGAATAAAAACATATTTATGGAAAGAGTTTTCCGAGTTGATCAAGTTGGATTTCAGACATAAAATACATTGTTTTTATCGAAATATCGGATCCTACACAAACCCGATCCGGCTTACTTAAGGTAAAGTTAGGATCTGATGTCGAATACTTGCTGAATTCGAGTCTAAATTATTAATTGTATAGGTAGGATTGAGATGTTTACCGGAGACCCGGAGATCCCGGTGGATGGTTCAGGGAAAGCTTAGCAGTAACGGTAATGTTCTAAAAGCTGCGGGAGGAAACTGGCAAATACCGACACGTGTACACGAACATGTCACAATCTGGCGGGAAATATGAGGACCTAACCGACAAACAGACATGAACACATGAAACATGGGACCCACAAACCAGTTTGAATTATTAAAAATAATGATAATAAAACTCCCACTTGCAAAAAAGTTGACTTGTACCCTAAGAACACCGACATTGTGGGCCCACACATCCTTTTCTCTACCTTCCACGCACGAGCACTAGAATTGAGGGTTTGCTTCTCTGTTGCTGTCCCCACGCGTATTACTGTGGGAGCCGAGTTATTCATATTCGAGTCGAAAATGACTACAATTCAAATTACATAGCGTGTTGAACTTTTTGAGTTTCAATTCGAAAATGTTCAAAAAAATAACGGTATAAAATAATACGAATTAGTCATGAAAACAGGGTTAGATTTCACATGAAAAATGTGTGGATACATGCGAGTTATTTGATTAGATATGTAATTTTTTAAATGATGAAAGACCCGAGGTCGGGTATATTTCTATGTTACCCAAACCTTTAAGGTAGGGTAATGAGCGTTCACAGGTTCGATAGAACTTAACATTTTAAACAATGCAGAGTTATTTTGTTCAAATTATTATGAAGATGAATGAGTCAATTGGGTCAACCCATGTAAACATTGAGTTTTCAATTTTCATATTTGACTGATCAACCGTTTAATCTTAATTTTTTTTATTTGTTTAAAACTTTTGAAAATGTGAACCGACATTTAATGTTATTAGAGAACAAAAGTTCAATCCACTTTTCTTGCGTGTAACACATAAAGAATTCTAAAGGTGTGAAATTATTGTTTGCTAACTCTACATAATTGTTTGACATCCATAATCTGCCTTTTGACCAATTACTCAATGTGTTCCATGCGAACTTCATCAAAAGTCTCATGCTAATTCTCGTTGCCTCGACTATAAGAATCATTGTTTGTGTACTCGAGATGATAACATTTTCACACACTCATTAATTCACTCTTTAACTTTCTTTATAAAAAAAATATTTTCTCTTCATTTATCTAACTTTATCGTTAACGATTGCCGAAAAAACAATTGCGCTCATCTGTAAAATATGCCAAAAAACTTTTTTATAGAGAAGATAAATAACTCGATCAACTGACAGTAACTTAACGAGCAATAAGTTGTTCTATCTTAACCTGATATCTATTGTTTATAAATTAGAAAAGATCAATGTTTTAATATACCAAAATCTATGGTGCTTGATCGTGGGTTGTAAAATTTTAAAATGTAAAGCAACATACAATTATGTGCAAAAGAAGGAAACATTTTAAAGTAATTTATAAAGCAAAAGCAAAAACCTATGATGGCAAAGACCCGACCCGGTCCAACGAACCGACAACCGGCCCAAACTCCAAAGCAATCATGACTCACAACCAATCGCAGCCGCTCATCTCCTTACACGTGTAACCATCTAATAGGCCATTCCCTTATGCCGGCCACACACATTATCTTCACTAATATAGAGTCCACAAACACCCACCCATTTTTGTCACACACCAAAGTTGAAAGAAGAAAAAACAATCTCTCCAATACACAAAACAAAGCTAGCAGAAAATGTCACCGGAAAATGGAAATCACTCGCCGGAAACCGACGCCGGCGACATGAATTTCAATGACACCGAGCTCACCTTGGGCCTCCCTGGCGACTCTCGTGGCACCAAACGTGGGTTCTCTAACACTATCGATGTCAATAAGACAAAAACCAGTATCTCGGGATCAGCAAAACCCCCTCCCAAGTAAGTCAGTTGCCTAAAAAAAAAATTTTAAAACACATTTTTCTCTATATGCATCGCATAACTTATTGTGTTTTTTTTTTTTTTTTTGTTATCAGAACTCAAGTGGTGGGTTGGCCGCCAGTGAAAGCGACCAGAAAGAGCGCAGTTGCAAAGAGTTGTAAATACGTAAAAGTAGCCGTCGACGGAGCACCATATCTCCGAAAGGTTGATCTTGAGATGTATGGAAGTTATCAACAACTATTGGAAGCTGTAGAGGAATTGTTCTCTTGCTTGACCATACGTATGTATTTCATGCGTATTTTTGAATTAAATTTTGAAAATAAGGGCAGTTTAGTCATTTTGCGATATTTCGTGAATTTTTGCAGGCAATATTTTGAACGAGAGGAAGCTAATGGATCTTGTGAATGGAGTTGAGTATGTACCAACTTATGAGGATAAAGATGGGGATTGGATGCTGGTTGGGGATGTTCCATGGAAGTAAGTTTGAAATTACCATTTTGCCCTTTTCGCTAATTTAGATATGTCTTCATGGTTTTTCTCGATAATATTGTTTCAGTTTGATCAAAAGTCGGTGTGAATCATTGAAATATATAAGCTCAAAATCGTGTTTACTGATTTTTGGTTGAGATTCTTTTTTCTATTTATTTATCATATTTATTATTTTTTGCAGAATGTTTGTAGAATCGTGCAAGAGAGTGCGGTTGATGAAAAGCTCAGATGCAATTGGATTAGGTATATTATTTAATAAATATTCATAACTAATTAATTAAGGGTTAACAAACTAATTATGTGATTAATGTATTTAAATTTAATTGTGTTTAATTAATGATTGTGCAGCTCCAGGAACACCATCAAGATGTACAAGCACAAGTTGAGGACCATATGTTATGTACAGAGGGTATTTTTGTAATTGCCTTCAAGTTTCTTGAAGAATTTTGATTAGTTAGGAGGAAAAAAATATATCATAGAAATTAATAAGAGTGACACTATATATTAATATTAATATGTATATGCCTATAATTGTCTTTTATGTTGATTTATTGCAATTGGTGTATGGTGGGGCAATTAATTACTCTAATTAATCACACTTGTATTGTTTTTAAGTTTTGGAATTTAGAGTGATTAATCTATTAATCATCATGTCCTAACCAATCTTTGGAAAATGAAAAATCAAATTTTGGGACGGGTTTTGAATAAATTATAAAGATATAATATATCCTATGTGACACAAACACAACCCGTGAACACGAGTTTTATACCTTTTGTTACGTCATTGACTACAAGATTGTAATATACATAGATTACAAAATGATAACCTTTATTTCCATTGAAGTGTTAAAAGTCATTACATATTACATTTACAATCTTTGTACTAAAACTTTATTATTACACAAACAATTTGAGGCAAGTGTGCGACAATGAATTACATCTATAGAAACACCAGATCTTGAAGATAAAGTTCAGATTATTCTGCAAGAATTGGATTCCTCTCCGCGTCAATGTCGACAACGAGACAACGTTTTGGATCCGACCTGCTTGGCCCTTCGGTGTAGAGGGTTGGAAGGTAAGCTTTGTACGCCGGCATGTAACGGGAAACAAAATCGTCTACCTGCATGATTTTAAGCAAAAGGTGAGTGCAAACAGAGTGTGTCCTGTTGGAACGGTAAAGTTGTTGTCACGGGCCTTGAGGTCACGAAACAGTCTCTCTTGCATAAAATAGGCTTTATTAATCTTTGGACCGGATTGATACAGGAAACCCTCTCATTTCACACAGAACCATAAATTTGATCCGTAACACACAACCCACAACCCCAAACCTTTTGGATCAGAGAAAGAACCTGATATGAACCCGACCCAAAACCTAAATTGTCAACTCTAGTCCTAACCCAACCATTGAAGGATAAAATTGTAATATTGAAACATATCAAGCAACTATTTCTTACATAAATTAAATAGATCAAATATATCAGGTCGTAATAATCTCAGCCCATTTATCAACCGTTTCAGGTCATATGTTGTAATGAGTTGCATTTGTGCCCAGAAACTCAACCTGTTTAGTAATTGGGTCGTGTCTAGTTGACCCATTTAACACAATGCTAAACGTTAAACACGACCCGTGAACACAAATTGTCACCCCTACATTAATAAGTACAAATGTAGACTATACGTGTACCTCAGCGTTCGATAATCCAGTATTCCCTTCCTTCTTCATGGAAATCTCAGCCTGAAAACCCGACATAAACGCTAGTTAGATTCTGAATGATAGCATAATGCAAGAATGTGCCTCTTAGACAAGTGCTTATTAAGGGACTCAAAGAAAAACATACAAAACTAAACTAAAAACACCGAAAACCAACTAAACTATAACCGATCTACCTGCAAACGCCATTGGTAGACGTAACTAGGATCCTTGATCTTAATGACTATCCACGACTCTATGAACTTGTGCCATGCATCATCATAGGCCTCAAGATTTTTGTTTACCATCCCTAGCTGTAGAAAAAGCAAACACCAAATCAAGCTATGATTACTAGTGTCATGTAGAACAAGAAAAGGTGTTTGTGCAAGTTAGCAAATGCTCAATGCTTCTACTTCTAACCTGTGGATTAACTGCTTCTATAACTCTCTCCGGGACAGGTTTGAAGCCAAGCATCCAACCTTCAAAGAGAACAGCCTGAATCACAAAGGAAGTTGATGAGTACATCTAACCCGACTTGAATAAAAATGACACGAAATCTCCCAGAGATCGAGTTTGTTTCCATCAAAGCCGGGTAAATATTGCAAAAATACTCTATTAACGTCTATTTGGAGCAACAGTAAGGTTGCTGCCTTGCGACCTTGAGGTCAAGAAATCAAATCAGGGAAACGGTCTTTTTGCAAAGCAAGTTTCGTTCACTCAGCCACATTTTCTTTATTCTCTAATCATAGTTTTGGAAAAATTGAAATTTATGCAAATGTGAAATTTCCAAATTCTAACCATACATGTTTAGCAATAACCAACATCCCAACGCTCTTCTATATTCTCTATAGACGTCTATTTTGAGCAACAATAAATTGTTGCCTCGTGACCGTAATGTCATGAATTCAAATAATGGAAACAATCTCTATGCAAAGCATGGGTAAGACTACACACAAAATAACCGTCTCTAGACCCAAAATCTCTCTGCAAAGCAAGGGTAAGACTACACACAAAATAACCGTCCCTAGACCCAAAAATGATGAGAGCTTCATGCACTTAGCCACAGTTTCTTCATTTTCTAGGCGTCTATTAGAACATATGATTTTAGTTTTAAGAACTTGACAACACTATATGGAGAAATATTCTAACCATAAGAGGGCCTTCAACTTCAGGCCACTTTGAATGATGACAAACGTCACCCCTCCCACCGTACGCAGACTGAGAGAAACACATCCATCGTGAGTGATTTTGAAATCATCAAAACGTTGATTCAGAAACGAAAACAAAACGATACAATCGTGTGCTTACTTTGTCATATCGGGGTATCTGCATCTTCATACCTGAATACTTCATACGAAAATCAATTAAACAACAAACAAATACTAAGAAGGATGCAATACGGGTGTTTATTTGTTTTCTAAAATATACCTCATATTTCTATAAATAAATCATGCTTGCCCCGTTAAAATTTTGGATTTCGTCCCTATTATTTGTTCAAGTTTTATTTCTATACCCCACAAGAATTTTGATTTTTGCTGCAATAGTTTGATAAAATTTCATCGCCCCCACAAAATTAAAACTTTAGATCTGTCTCTGGAAAAACATGTAATGAAATGGAAGATGAGCAGATAAGACTCACCTTTTTTCGTCAATTTGGTTAAAGCAGTCAACGTTTCTGCAGAGTGTCTTAGGTCATGACTTCCAGCATTTCCACGAAACTAGAAACATAGGTATATGTTGTAGACAGCTATGAAAATGTTATAGACAAACCGTGAAGAAGTTGTAAACAAACATATTATCTTAGACGAGCAGTGAAAATGTTAGTGACAGACAGTAAACTTAGTGCAGCTAGGTTTCTTCTTAACGATACCTCTAAAAGTGGATTTCCTGAATTTGCTTCTCTCAGTTTAGCCTGCAATTAGTACAAAAACAGCCTTAGAAAACGATAATATTACGAGAATAGCACTCTTAATCATATTACCTGACCCTCAGCTGTCAAGTAGAAATCATCTATTGAGATTGTTGCTGTATTCCTGAAATTTAAATTGATTGCAAGATACTTGAATTTAATTTCACTCATAAAAGTCGTTGCAAAAACCGACTAATGAACTTTAAGTAACTTTCGGCCTTTCGACGTACCTTTTAGTGGCACCGAAAAGATGATCAAGAGCAAGAACAAGAGTTGACTTGCCACAACCCTGTGGTGCACTGAAACCTATCTGCATCACAGAAAAATATGTCAAAATGGCTACTGAGCTATTAAGACCGGATCAATTTGGTCTACGAACTAATTTAATGCTACAATAGTCCCCCAATTATTGAAAACCGACCCAAATGGTCTCCAACGTTAACTTCTATTTAATATTAGTTTTTAATATATTTAGTTGTTTCAGTTTGGTGTCAGCAAACCTACAGAAAATTTAACGGCAGTTAACATCAAAGATCATTTTGGTCGATTTTAGATAGTTGATGGACCATTTTGGCATAAAGATAGACACGACAACACAGTTAGCATGGCACTCCCTAAGTGTGCGTGTTGGACGTGTCGGTGTGTCACAACACGATAACCAGTTGTGTGGGCGCATTTTTGGGCTCAAAATGAACATGACGTGATTACTAAACATGTTTGGTACTTCAACATGAACACAATTACAAAATTTGTGAGTTACACACTAATTTCATGTCGTGTTTTGAGTCAAGTCACGTGTTGAAACCCAATTTGCCAACTCTATAATTTGCCATTAGCATTATTTTCAGTTCAAAATGACGATTCTTCGAAAAGTTAAAGACATACCACCAAGGGAGGAACCTCTTCTCCATCTCTAAACCTTGACCTGTGCTGAGAAATTTGATTCTCGCACCATATGAAGACAGGAATATAGTAATGATAGAGCCTGCCCTTCTGAGGACCTGAAAGGTTTGATTCATTGAACTGAAACAAGTTGGACAGTAATGAGCCATACTCCGTCCACTTATGCAGGTCTTGAGCCACCTTCTCACGGTTCAAACCCATCTTGTTTATGAGAGGACCGGCGCATATATATTCCAAAAGCTCTTGTGCAGAAGCAGATTCTGCGGATCTTTGGGGCGGAGCTGAATGTGATTGCGCATGTCTCGTGTTGTAATCAGTGTTCTGATTCTCGGCTTCTTGTTGTAATTGACTTTCTGCGGGAAGAATCGATGGACATAGAAGAGAAGATGAACTCATTCCATATCATTATATAGAATATTGCAGTTATTAGGCAAGAGACTACAATTATTATTGCATACTTGGTGTCTAGTTTCTTGTTCGTCATTCTCTCGAGTTTATACTGACTTAGAGGTGGCAATTTGGGATTCAGGTCGGGGTTTTGCAAGTTGAAAAGATCCAACCTGAACCCAACCTGCAAGAGGTGAAGATTGCGGGTTTTAAATAGAAAATGTGCGGGTGGGCCGCACTTTGTCAATACTAAACCCGACCCAACCCACAAAAATGCATGTCGGATTTGCTTCTATCATTTTTTTTTCTTTCTATATCGTATATCTAGGATGACTAATGAGGAAAAAAAAGTAACATTGCAACAGAAACCCGTTAAGGAACTATCAATGAAGTAACCTTGCAACCTCACTCATCACAGGTTCCAACAACAGATTGGAATCCACAAGTTCGCATTCACATAAGGTGCACTGCCATTGCAAACACCGTTTCCCCTATTTTCTATAAGCAATGGTCACCGTCAATAGTTTTGGGATCTAGGTCAGTTAAGTGTTATGGGATGCAAATCCGGGGTCCCAAGTAACTAACAACTCGTCATTTCTTAGCAATGAAATTTTTTATTGGAAAGAAACAAATATTACCAATATACAATGCATATTAGGTCATTTGTAAGAAAACCCAGAAAACACAAAACTTCAAACACATTGCCAATCTCCATTATCCCATTTTCTACACAAACACACACTAAAACTTCCATTTTCCCACACTTTCCCCCCATCCAAACAGAAGTTGAGAACACATATGCATGTCAGTGATAGCCATCAATTTAGGATAGCAACTCAATTTTCTCACTGAACAAAGAATTTTTTTAGGAAAAAAATTACCAAAATACCATTGAACGATGGAAATTAGGTCATTTGCATCTTTTCAAAAACAAAACAAAAGCTCAAAACTTTAAACATATCTCCATTACCCATTTGCCCAAGAGCTTTTTCTCCATCTTATCAACAAACCCAAAAAATAACACCAAACAGAAAGCACACTAAAACTTCCATATTCTCTCATTTTCTCACACTTTCCCACAATCCAAACAGAGGACACAATAAAGTAGACAACCACACACATGAAATCAAACAAAAATTACAGAAAATTACCTGATTCTGGTCGAACGGCCTGCATTGAGAATAAGATTTGGAGATGGGTTTAACTTGGTTAGTGCGAAGAGAGACAATTTTTGGGATTATCGAGATATAAAAAAAAAATACCAATTTTATAACAATATTTACTAAAAATACGAATATTTTTACTATTGTTGTAATTGTTAAGAGATTGAGAAGGAGAAATAAACGGAGGAGAGTCATTGGTGGCCATTGGAGCTTTCTCTGTTTCTGTGAAGCTCTCTAAACAAATCAGAAGATTTTTAGGTCTAATTTTTATTTTTATTAGAAAAAGTACTGCTTTTTGTTTTTAAATTAAAGTGTCACATAAAATCTGAATTAATAAATTAAACATTTTTTTTATGAACTAACTAATATAATTCGGATTCGAGCTAGGTGGATCCACGTCAACGTTATATATTATGAAAAAAATGTTTTGATGCGATAATTTATGTTGACACGGTGTTTAAGTTAACTAACTTTACTGATGAGACTGATTCAAAACAAAATTGAACGACAAGAAGAAAAATATCGATCAAGAACCAAGTATCCAAGATATTTATGAATGGCAATTTAAATCATAATAGAATTGTGTCTGTGTCGGACTCATTGGATTATGCAGGTCCTGTATCTTATTTATTAGCCCCCTCATTTCGGAGAAAAAATGTAATTTCCAAACATATAATTTGAAAAATGACTTGTGTAATTCAATTCATTCACAAAAGGGCAAGTTTATCAAATAAATAGCCTTTGTTTACAATCAGTTTCTTACATATTTTTTGCATTTTGCTTCTGCAAACTTTACAATCCACCAATTCAATCACTGACTGATAAAAATTACTCCACAGTTAGACATCTAAATTTGGCCGAGACACCATCTACAAGTGCTTGGAGATTCAAGCTTACATAGGTTTTGGAAGGACCAAAACCCACAAAAGGTCTATAAACAGAGATCAAAAAAATGATACATGAGCACCTGAGAGGACTAACAGTAGGTGGTTGCTGCTACGTACATTTCCCGTGGAGAAATGAAAAACGAAATCAGAGGAAACTTTGATCCGACATGTTCATCTGTTAGTAGTCCTGCTCGTTGTAGTGACGAAAGTGCCGGCCATCTTATCAGAAGAGAGTCTCTAGCAGTTTCGGGGAAGACAATGCTGCTACGGATTTGAACTGTTACATCGGGAAAGGTAGTATTAGTTTCATGGAAGATTTGAAAGATTTAAATGTTATGCAGATCCCTGATGCTCTAGTGTTTGTAGCAATTGCAAAGCAAACTAGTAGTGAACTTTAAATGTAATGCAGATTCATTAACGCAATATGCTCAAATCAACTCGGTTTATGGTAAACGGGAAGTATTAAACTTCTTCAAGGTAGCGTTTGGATTAACCAAAAAAGTCATTATGCAAACACAATGAATTGGAATGTCATTCCAAATGTTAAGCAGATTCTTAAACATGATGACAAACAGTTTATAGCGTATATGAAGTACTAAGCTTCTTTAAATGCTACGCAAATTCTTTAACATGATGCTTAACAATACGTAGCAAATATGAACTTCTGAACTTCTTTAAATGATATGCAGATTCTTTAACTTGATGCTCAACAGTTAATAGCAAATGAAGTACTCAACTTCTTTAAATGTTATGCAGAATTTTTAACATGATGCTCAATAGTACATACTTAACTTTTCAAATGTTGTGCAGATTCTTTAACATGATGCTCAACAGTTTATAGCAAACGTATATCCTATAAATGTTATGCATATTCTTTGATATGGCGTTCAACAGTTTAAAGCAAATATGAATTACTAAACTACTTCAATGTAATGCAGAATTTTTAACACCATGCTCTATAGTTCACAGCTAGCATGTTCTAGACTCTTTAACACAATGCTCTATAGTTCATACCTTTTCTTGCCTATACTTCGTGCGTATTGCTTCCAGAGGGCACCCGTTGGTGTTTAATTGTAGATCTTGTAATGAATGAACAGAGGTTTGCAGATCCGATGCCTTGTATGTGGTATAGTGTTCTAGAGTTGGGTTCTGCAAGAAATGTGTAGAAAATCAGGCTACCAGTACAAAGAACAGAACGACGTGACAATGGTTAGGACACACACCCATGGGTGGCTAGACTGATCCAGCGTCCATCTGGCAAGAAAAACGGCTGATGCAGCAATGATAGAGGGAACAAAATTCAAGAAGCCGTAGTCCATCAATGTCAACTCTGCGAGATAATTAGCCAGGTACTCCAATTCAAGACACGGGTTCTGCAAAAATTGAAGGCAATGATGTTAGAAAAGATTAGCTTTTGGTCAAAAGAGTTGACATCTCCCAAACTATCACTAGCTACGTTCCAGAAGAACTATTTTACCGTGTAAGAAGCTTGTGCTGCTCGAAGGAATCTCCTGAAGAACGAGAAGTTTAAGCAAAAATGTTAGGAGGCTTCAATAAATTTAAGGAGTAGATAGTGTCGGTGCGAGATAGTGGATTAGTACCTGAGAAAAGTTTTTGCGGTGGGCGTGTATACTTGAAAGCCAAAGTATTTCAATACTTCACTCTCCATTTTCAATACCTGGAAGTTTACTTTTGTCAAGATCCAATAGCAGCCATATGAATTATGAAGATAAAGACAAATTATTTATTATCACTGATTGAATCGCCCAATTTTTTCGGCTGAACACAACTTTTTCAAAACAATGAACTTCAAGAATCTGCATACCTCTTCCCTCGAGTAAGTGTTGTCTGTGATGAAGCAAAATTCTTCCACGCGTGGCGCACAAATCTCTTCATATTTCCTTCAGTTCACGAAGAGAAAGCAAATTCAGATTGCGAAAAAAAAGAAAGATAAATCATTTCTAGCGTAGTGCACTTTCAGCACCAACGAAGATATTTTTTTGTGCAGGTCAAAAGAGTTTGATTGTGTTTATCAACTATACATACATACATAGAGAGAGAGAGAGAGAGAGAGAGAGAGAGAGAGAGAGAGAGAGAGAGAGGGAGCTTACGAGGCAATGAGCATGCAAGTGATGCCGAGCAGTTGAAGTTTTTGTCTTTCAATGTAATTTTGAGCGAGAAACGTGTCAATGAGATACACTGTGAGGTAAAGAGTATCTGAAACCAACTTATATTCCTCGGATACCTGAAAAGGAGAAAAAAGAATGTTGACTGATCATTGTAAGTTTTACATCGATATTCAAACAGGCACAACGGCAAAAGATTTGACAATACGTAATATAACTATTCTAACCTCTACAAGCCAATCCACCAGAATCCCACGCATGCCTTGAGTGATATCCCGTTGCACTGTCTCCATGAAATCAGGATATGGCCTTTGGACAAGCTGAAATGAAAAACTTTTAGAACATATGGAAACACTAAAAGCACTTTAACTTAAAAAAATTGGAATGGGAATGAGGTTCCCAATCCAAAGTCATTCTCATGACCAAACCAAAGGTACAAATTAGAATTGGACCAAATGCTTTCTCATTAAAGCAAATTACCGATTAAAGAAACTAAGAACAAAAACACAAGTAAAATTTGGATTTGAAATTAGCATCTCAAATCCTATAGACAATACATACCTCTGCAACACGCAAATTGTTATAGATATCAGAGACATAAAGACAGCACAGTAGAGGATTCTTCTGATCAGAGTCAATGTCAGTGACGTCTGGATTGCTCGACTCTGTTAAATTTCCAAATATACCGCCTTTCCTTTCTGCAAGCAAAAGAGAGGAAACCATTAGCTGCAGCCTGTACGTAATCTTATGACACACTAAAAACTGAGATTGTTACAATCAAGAATGTATATTTTTGTTAAGAGTATAATATTGGGCTTTCAACTACCAGCTTAACCCTTTTAATAGAGTTGGTCCTTTACATGATATCAAACCCTCGTAGACCTATAGGTAACAAGTTTGTGTCCTGTTGCCACACAATTTCTGAAAAAAGCTAACTTTTCAAGAAGACCTATGCATTACAAAACTATAGGAATTCAGCAATTTCGCATAACATACTTAAGTTGGTAGCCCGGGCAGTCGTAACACTACTTTTGTTCCAAAATAAGTGTCATTTTACAATTTCAACAAAAATGACACTAATATTGAAATGGAGGGGGTATTTTGGTGTATTATGTTTGGAGATAAGACATGTAAAGAAGAAAGCTAACCTTTCTTCGGAGGGCTCTGGGGTTGTGAAGGCAATCCAGATGTATGCTTATTGAGCCGACCATTCGTGGTACCAAACTGCAAAGGTACTTTCTCTTCTAGTTTAGTAGCACACATCACTTCTTCGGATTGTGGTTCTCTTTTAACTCTTTCTAGGATCATCTCTGTTTTTGGACCACCTTGAAGTTGTGTTGTGCTAACAGAAACTGATGAGTGCACTTTAGATACATTGGGTGTAGCTTTTCGAGTTTGCTTCTTCTTCGTGTTCTTAGTCTGACAAACATAGGACACGCAACAAATATTTTGGTAAAAAAGATGAATGGTTTCCAAAGAGCATACAAACTTTGTTGTATATGTACCATCAAAATGAACATCAGAGAGGCAACAAAACAAGATTAGAGACGAAAAATTCTACATTAGGACAGATAGTCTCAACACACGAGAAGGATGGCATATTGACCTGAACTTTAGTAGCATTGAACAAGTTCTTATATGAACTTTCACAGCAAACATTTGAGACGTCCTGAAGCACTGCCCTTTTCTTGCGTGGAAGACCCGTGTTTTCCTCATCAGAAGCTGCTCTTTTTGAATTAGCTCGTGGTGGTAGCTTCTGTTGTACTTGTCGGGTATGTACTTTTGTAGGAGGAATCTGCTGAGATGCGCCCAAAGTTGCAGCTCGAGAACGTGTTACTCGACCAGTAAGCTCTCTACCATTAGCAGTGCTTAGATTTTCTTTCTCCATATTTACAAACCTTCGAGATGAAAACGAACTCAACGAAGTGATAAGGTAATAGATAAACTCAACCTGCAAGGAAATAACCAAATCAGGTCTGGGTCAAGAGAATTTAAGAACTAGCTCATACAGCATATCATCAATTACCAAATTGATTATACATTAATCTATAGCAACAACCTTGATAAGAAGAAATTGCGTTACTTTATGATCTCTAAATGATGATTCTCCTATTAATGCACTACACATGTAAATTCAAGACTGCATGAAATTTGAAAACAATCGCACCTTTTTTATATGCAGTTTAGTGATGAAAATTTCATAGCGGAAAATCAAATACGACAATGTATTGTAAATTTGAAATCAACATTTCCATTCAAGTAAAAAAAAAAGGTGAGAAACCATTCAAACTCTTCTAGGACAAGATATATCATGGAGACAGACCTAGAATGATGAAGCGCGGAAGATTAATGTATTCAAAGTGATGTGATCAAAGCAACAGAAGAATAGCAAGATCCGCAAATTCAAAATGGTAAAACCCGCAACAAGAACAGCATAACATTCAGATGGGCTATCTAACAACAAATCAGATTACTAACTCATCAGGTGTAAAATCAGGACAAACACAAGTCAAACTACGATTAATGCAAAGGAAACTTCAGATTCAGATGCAAATATGGAATTTGGACTAATAACTTAAAGCCTCAATTGGTAGCTCGGAAAATGAGGAAGAACAAAACAAATTAAATTTTCAATCAGAAGTAAACCCAGAACAAGATGATAGTTCCAAAGCTTAGCTTTCATGTTATTTTCCCATTCAACACAAATCTAGGCTCCAAAACTTCATGGATCTCCAATTTATAAGAAAATGCATGGAAGTTTCATGCACATGCTTCAAAAAAAATTGACTTGTTACCATTTTTGCTTCTAAAAAAGTAGAGAAAAAGAAAATCCCAATCCAAAATTTTTACAACAGGTTTCATGATTTCCAAGAACAGAACACTCAGCTTAATTATCTAAATGTAGCTGCATTAGACTCCACCTGATACAATTTCCTCACTTTTTTTCAGTCCCAACAGAAGCAAAAATAATTAAAAATTCACTTTCTTCACCCCCAAATATTCTCATCAACCTAACAAAACCAAAATTTTACTACAAATTTCATGATTTCCATTAACATAACACTCATCTAAGCAAAATGTAGCTTCACCAAATAATATTTCTCCACTTTTTATTTATCCCAACATAAAAAATAACTAAAAAAAATTACCCAAATTTCACTTTCTTCATCCCCAAATTTTCTCATCAACCAAACCCACCAAGCTCAAGCTAAACGGTAAAGCTAAAAACTTCACCTTTACCCTTCTCGATTCCCGGAAACCTCAACAGACCCATCAAACCCCAATCGATTTGCAAGCGACCCATCAACACAGAATCAAAATTCAAGACCCAAAACACAAAATTAACAAACAAATTGGTGCATTTACATTTGCATCTGTGTAGTGTAGGCATCGAAATTGACCTCGATTCGGCTCCTCCCGCAGCTCCGGCGCCTCCACCGCGGCGATGGAAGCTTGGAGAATAGAGAGAGAGGAGAGAGAAAGTGGAGAGTCAGTGAGTGAGTGAATGAGCGGGATGGAGTGAGGTTTAAACTCTGAGAAAAAATGGTGAGACACACAAAAAAGAAAATGAAAAAGAAAATAAATAAATAATAATAAATTATTAATAATGATATAAGATTTAATAAATTAAAGCTATTGACTGTTTGACCAGTTAAAGGTTAAAGAAGATCCTAGGAGGCTCTCTGTAATTAGGGCCGGTAATTCGAATTTTTAGTCGGTTTTCACAAAATGAGTTGAGAATATACAATTTTAACTCGATCTATACGAGATGGAGTTCGTGCGGGTTGTGGGTCGGGTTGGAAAATGTGTAGGTCGAATGTGGACCGCACTACCCAACTTGCACCTAGGAAAAGTCAAATATTTGGTAAGATTCGAAAATTAATCAGATTCATTTTATTGATCCACAAAAATGAATGTCTTGTTTTGAAATGGTGTGTTCAAATTCGTTTGTGACTAAAGCTACCAATTCAAATTTGAGTAGGGTTTGAGAAAGATTTTTCAAGTTAAGTTGAAGTCGCTTAATCTTAATTTGATCCGTAAAATGTGTTAGTTCATCCGAGTTTTGGGTCGGTTCGATCAAAATAATTGGGTTGAGTGAAGACCGTTTGACCTAATTTGCACAATTTTTTAAGATAAATTTGAATTGTTCTAAAAATTAATCGCGTCTCTTTTGTCGAACCCACAAAAAAAAAATGTGTTGTGTTTTGAAATGTAATTTTCGAGTCGGGTTTGAGCTGGATTTTCTCTAGTCAAGTTGAAAATACAAAAAATGTGCAAAATTGTATGGGTTGAATGCCCATTGCCCGACCCAATTCACCCATTTTCAAGGCAAACTCGATACGAAAATTAATAAGGTCTGTTTTTTTCAACTCAAAGCAGTGTGTAAGTGCACGTTGATTATTGGGTGCTCACAAGTTTCGAGTTTAAAACGTCAACTCTTTATATAACTGAAAAACATTTATAATGTAGGTCTTCGTATTATGATTTTGTCTTGCAGTGACCATATAAAAGTCGTTGCATACTTTTATACACAAATGAAAAGAAAATGAGATGGTAAGTCACATTATTTGTTCATGTCGATCACGTGTTGTTGACTTATTTAAAATGTAATATATTAGGGAATATATATATATTGAAAATATACTATAAAATACGTTACCATTTCTAATGAGAATCTGATTAATTACACTCACATTTGTCAATGTCACAATATTTATAACTGATTCTTTAGAAAGTATATCACAGACAAATTTACAAGAGATAATCAACTGCTTGTTGACATATACTACACCCAGAAGTTAAATATATTTATGAAATTTGAAGATCAACAACATAATAAATAAATAAAAACTTGCTCGCAATTCAAATTCACACATGCATGTCAAATTTTGAATGCTTGCAAGTTTCGAATTCAAATTATTGATCCTTTTCATAACTAAAAAGTTTTTGATAAAAGTCTTTTTCTTTTTTTGTCTTGCAATGATCACAACACAATAGTTACACAATTGAAGAGATATCACATTGCAAGCAAGACACATTGTTTGTTCTTGCTTATCACGTGTGCATTGACATGTTGAAACTGTAATCTATTATAGGAAGAGAGATAGTAATTAAAACGATGATATATATGAAATATGTTGTTGTGTTTTGAGAGAACTTGTTCCATTTCAAACTCATCCGTCACTTGTCATCATATTCACATTTGATTTATTTTTACGACAATAAATCAAAAACAAATTAATTTACGAGAAATAATTAACAGTTTGTTGACTAATACTTAAATGCCAAATGGAAAACCAAAACATCATACATGCATTATTATCATAGGATTCATATTTTTGGTGTGGTGTAGTGTTGTTTAGGTTTTTGATAGCATTGGATTCATCATTTTGTGGGGTGATGTTTAAGTTTTGTATTGTTTTATTTCTGATTGCAACTTCTTTTAAGGTAAAATTTGATATGTTTGAATTTTTACTGATTTTGCCCTTCATTTTTGTTACATAACTATGGCTTTATGGGATGTTCGAGGGCATTTTGGTCATTTTGTTTCTCAAATTTTTTTTAATGGATTCAAGAGGAAATATAATAGACTACTAGTATGGGGGTGTGACTAGGAAAGTTAATGGAGTCTTTCCTCAATGAAAAAATAAATAATTAATTAAATTAGTAATAATTTAGTGGTGATTAGTAGTTAAAATAAAAATAAAATAGTGGGTGGTGGTCACTAATCACATGATGAAGTGAGATTTCACTAATCACCTATTGGATTTTACAAATATAAAAAAAAAAACATTTTTATTGTGAAAATATTTGAGAGGAAAAAAAGATTCAAATTAATTCAAAGTTTTTATAAATGCCGCCTTGTGAGTTTCTCTAAGAGGTCTGGCTCTCTTGTGAGTTTCCCTAAGAGTAGGGTTTTGGTAGCAGTTTCTTCGTGTGACGGCGCAAGACCGGAGGTGGTGGCAAGAGAGTATAGGCGTTCTGAGGTGCGACGAACAGGGGCAACAAGGAGGGAGTTGCCGTTTTGTGTGGTTTTGGTCTCGATCTGGGGGTGTGCGGCAGTTTTGAAGGCGGTGGAAGGAGGGTGCGAGACGGGGATAGGTTGTCGGGGTTGCCGGCGATAGGGCCTCGGCAATTTCCG